>CAJUYH010000217.1:0-79504 GCA_910591685.1 Galerucella tenella | reverse complement strand
AACGTAATTTCATTAAATAATAATCATGTAGTTAATCACTAAAATGTGATTGTCTCTGAAACCGTTAAGATTTGGGGATACTAACATTGCAGATATACCTTTTTTTGTAATGATGTGGCTTTAATTATTTTTTACAAAAGTAGCGCTAATGTAAAAAGCAAAAAAAAATTGCGCACATTTATGCCGCATACGTGGCTTATGTGGCGCCCTTTACAAAATACATCGAAATAGGTACAAAATTATGATTTTTCGTATCAAAAACCCCCAACCTCAAATTTTTGTGCATATACGTCAAAAAGCCTTAAAGTTATTGTAAAAAACGAAAATTAAAATTACATGTTCAACACCCTGTATCTCTCTTAATATAAACATTTTATTAAGGCTAGTTGATTTAAATCGAAATATTTTGAAGTGAAGATTGTTCTGTACTTCTATGTACAATTACTCAAGGACCACCCTGTAGGTTATCTTAAACTAAATATGAGTCTCTCACAAAAAACCGGAAGAACTGTCCAACTTCTAGTAATATTTTTAAGCATAATTATTTTCCCTTGACACTTATAGGTTATAAAACAAATACCTATAGTAAAAGCCAAATAAAGTTGCGTTTACGTCATCATTGTGAACATTTGCAGCGTTGTCAGATTGTTCACGAAATATGGAAATTAACAGAAAATAACTGAAGTAAACAAAAAACGTAAATGTAGAAAATTTCACAATATTATAAATGAAAACTACAAAATTATCGATAGTTTGATAGTTTTCGTTTAATATAGTGTGGAGTTTTTTCATTTACGTTTTTTGTTAATTAAATTTATGAATAAATTTCACAAAGTAAGGAATTCTAGAATAAAAGTGGTAGGGTTATTACTGAGTTACCAAATCTTTTAATAAATAAATATAATAAAAATACAAGCAATAAAATAAAATATGTTTAATAATGAACGTATTTTCAAAGACAAAAACTAACATTAAACAAATCAACATATTGTGAAATGAAACTAGGCAGATTCAAATTCTTGTTCATTTTCTTGATCTGATTCAACATCAGTGTCACTCTCTTCACTATTAAAATTTATAACTATCGAACTAATTTCTGGACGATCAAATATTCCTTCCCTCTCATACCATTTAAATATCTCTCTTCCAGTATGTTGTATAGAATTTTTCCACATATCAGGAGTTATCATATTGTTATCAGGAGTTACCATGTAATTTACTAATGAAGCCACCAAGTTCTTTGCATCGGCTATTCAGCTGTTTGGGCATTTTAACAATCACAGAAGAAAATGCTTTGTTGTTTAAAAAAAAAACAGTTTTGATTATAAATATTTGTCACAAGGAAATTTTATAAAGCACGTAACTATAACCTCAAAAATCGATGACACTACACAAGTAGAAAAGTCACAAACAACGCGGCAACATGACATTATTTCTGGCAGTGACTATTTTACCGTCAATAATTGGAGTCTTCTTTTTGAAAATTTTAACACACATTTTTACATCGAGGGACGTCTAAACCCAATAAAGCTATATTGCTTATACATTATTTTGGTACAAAAGTTTTTTTATTGATTGGGTTATCTTTAGAACCGATTAATTAACAAATTTAAGTATATGCACTTTTCGATAGAAATGTAGCCACACATGCGATAGAAATACGACCTTGGTGATGTAAACGCAACTTTATTTGGTTTTTACTTTACCTGCTTCACTGTATGTGGAGATTGGCAGTTCTGACATGTAGGTCTATCACTAGATGTTGGTTTATTTACGTTTAAAGACGATGACGTTGCAAAAAAAAATTGTGCTGTTGCCGGCATGTAGATTTTTTCTATATTCAAAGAAAATTGGTAAAGTACGACAGCTCTTCTTTTTTATTTGCCTGTACTTCCAGAGGCATAAGCCAATCATTCCATATCCCAATTAAAATTTGATTATTTATTATTTTGCATTACATTTGATGCAAGTTTGAATAATGAAATATCGAGTAAAATTTTTTGTATTCATTAGAATTCTCTACAACTGGAACTGCCCGAAGAAATATTCTTCAATCTTTTGTTAATATATTCAAAACTCTGTTGGACAATTACGTTCAGTTACTACCTACCTGATTATATGTTGTATTTCAAGATTTCCGTAGGAACTTTAAGATGCTTTTAGATGTTTAATTTTTTATAATTCTCTATTAGAAAAAATTGAGATAGTATATTAAGTATCAGGTGTCAAAAACGTTACTTTAGTCCCGAGTGGAGCAAAGCGGAACGAGTATCTTATGAAACGAGTGACTAAAGATGTATTTGACACTAGATTCTTAGATACTGTACTTTTTCTACGAAGGTTTATTTCAATGATATTTACAAGATGACAGACAATAACTGACGTGTCATTGAAAAATCATACGACACAGAACTACAATATTATCACGGAATATTAAATATTAATTACAGAAGATACACTTGATGTGACATTTAAGAAACAAACAATAAACGAGATGTGACTCTTCGCACTTTAAATACTAGTGTTTAAAGTGACGTTTGGCGAATCAAACCCGTGTTTTAGATGCGGTTTTAGTGTCGGAAGTAGAAAAAAGTATTAAACAGTAGTGTTCAAAGTGCGAGAAGTCACATCTCGTTTATCTTTTGTAATGTATATGAAATATTCCGTGATAATTTTGTAGTTCTGTGTCATTGAAAAATCAATGACGTGAGTCATTGGTTGCTATTTTGCGAATATAATTGGATTATGGTTGAAATAATACCCTTCTTGGTGTGCGTCATCGATTGTTAATGTCTTTCTAACACATTACGTAGGAAGAAATGGGAAAAAAGGCAGGTCTGTGATTAATCCTAATCAAAATATCACAATAATGAACCGTATAAATGTATTACAAACGTTAACCCTAATCTTTGACTTACATAGCCCAAGGCCGCAGGCCGAGGGCTATTATCTTTGAGCAACACGTTTAAGGATTCTCTACGACAAAATTTTGAGTATTTATCAAGACCCGAGGAGTATTCGATAAGATAATTTTTTACTTTGTAGATATCAAAAAATTGATTGTCAATCTGACGCTTAATACTTTTCAATACAAACTTTATTAGTTTTAATCAAATATTATTCATATTTATTTAAAACTACAGTTGTGAAAAGTACAATTGGTAAATTAATTGAATCGTTAGATGCAATACCAAATCTTCGCGACATTTGTAATCCAGTTGTCAGTTTGACGTTTAATTAATTTTTAATAAAAAATAAACACCAAACTGAAAACACCACATGTAGGGTATTTTCGCTGTAATACAGCGGTGATTGGATGAAATTTGACACATGACTTGAAATTAAGTAATTTGATTGGTTACTATATTCAGTAAAAAATTATCATTTTAACACTCTTTTTTATCTACGTCAGGGGTCGGCAACCCTGTGCTATAGCAAGGCCACATATGTTGCCAGAGTATCAGTGCGGGCCGCACTTATTTTGATATTTATATGTTCGGGCATGTATTTTTAATATTTGAAATAAAACGCATATATATTCATACAATCATGTCTATTTTAATTGAATTACTATACTGACATAAAAGTAAGAACAAGTGAGATTTTTGCGGTTGCATTTGACTTGCAAGTTTTTTAACGTCTGCTTTCATTTTAGTAGTAGACACGCGCAGTATCGCGTCTAAATGTTCATCCGTTAACCGCGAACAATTCTTATTTCTGCGGTAGTTGAGAATTGAAAAAGTCTCCTCACACAAATATGTACTACCAAACATAGTTATTATCTGCTGAGCAAACTTTTTCAATTCTTTGAAGTTTTCAGAACTCAAACCTGCTCAAACCTCCGCAGAACTGTATCAAGTCAGTGCTTTCCTTAAATGCCGTTACTACTTTGCAAATCTACTATGTTCATTTGCCAATTTCTTGGTACCTCACTAATATAAATTGCAAAAGGGTTTTGGAATATATCCATGTTAAAGGAGCTCTTTTTAAAGTCAGTGAATCGATTTACAAACTCAGTTTGTAGTTGTGTTAACGCGTTTCTCACATAAGCAAGCAGTGAATAAAATAAAACAAATTGCTCGCGAGTGCATACAACGTACTTACTTCATACGTCGTGCGTGAGAAGCTATCAGCGAAGGGAAGAAAGGTGAAACGGAACGCGTAGCTAGCAACCAGATGAGACGTGAGACCGAATGAGGCGAGAGCTGCGCGCGGCTGTGATTTTAACTAAAGCCGGTCGCTTTGAATTTTTTCGCCGCCGCACACCTGCGTCTAATCAAAGACTGCCGCCGCCTATTGTCTCAAAGGAGCCGCCCGCCGCCGACGGCCACGTGCGGCGGATAAACGCAAAAGAAATTGCCAAGAATTGAATAAGTACAGCAAATATTTATTTTCGGTAGAAACAATACATAACATCACAGTCTTGATAAACAGTTCTTAAGAAATGAAATAGGTACATTTTTATCACCCCGCGTGGGAGCTAATTCAAGAATACTTTCATGGCCCAGCAGCATGTCCGTATAAATTCTAGTTAATTTACTTGGCCTTTTGCTTTGGTATTTTTTTCTTACTGACCTCAGGCTTGCGGGCCGCACCGAGATAGTCCATGGGCCGCCGGTTGCCGACCCCTGATCTACGTGATTATCTAGTTGCCTTGAATTTAGTCGTTTGTTGTATAAACTTTTGTGCTGACAGTAAATTTGACAGAAATGTCAGACATAGTGAAAAAGATTTGTTACTTTAAAAAAAGACAAATTACCCAATGTTATAATTAGTGATTTAAATAATTGTCCTTATTTTACTGTAAATATGAATTTAAATGCTTTTTCTGATAGGTTCCAATCTGTATTTAAAGTTGACTACAATGTTAAGAGCAATGAATTACCAGGATGTACTGACTGGTGTGTTAGCATCAGTGACTGTTCATTCACACTTGATGACGTTTTTAATGAGTTAAATTCTTTAGTCCCACGCAAGGGTCCTGGTCCCGATAGTGTTAACAATCTACTGTTGAAAAAATGCAGATTCACCCTGGCCCAGCCGCTGTTCCTCTTATTTTCTTTGTCTAAATCTACGGGAAATTTTCCAAATCAATGGAAGTCCAGTTATATCACACCGATTTTCAAATGTGGGGACAAATCGAATATTAAAAACTATAGACCCATATCTATATTTAGTGCAATACCTGCCACAGGGCAGTCATTTGGTTATTCAATATTTTCATGAATGATCTTAGGTATAAAATTGTGCATTCCGAAATTTTGCTTTTTTCTTATGACCTTAAGTTATTTGAATCCTTACAATCAATAACGGATTGTGAGAAGCTGCAAGAAGATGTCAATGCTTTCAATGACTGGTGCAACTTAAATTTAATGGAAATTAATATTAGTAAATGTAGTACCATTTGCTTCTATTGGGGATGTATCATTCACATATTCAATAGATGATAATGATTCAAATAACGTTCTCTCTGTTCGGGATCTTGGTGTAATGTTAGATCATAAACTTGATTTCCACCTTCATTATGATCACATCATTAATAAGTCTATGAAAATGTTGGGATTTGTATTGTGAACTGCTAAGGACTTTAAGAACGTTTTGGCACTCAAGTCAATGTATTTTACATCAGTCTGGTCACCATCTTACCAGATTCATGTAAACAACTTGGAGAAAGTTCTGAATAAATTCATTAAGTACATGTTGTTTAAAATCGGAATGCCTGTCTCAACTAATACATAATATATCAAGAGATAAGAGACTGTCCCTTATAGGTCCACAAGAAATAATCATAGTTTTGCAGCTCCATTACATAGATGTAATTATGGGAGGTTTGCTGCAATAAGCAGAATTTTATCCAGTGCAAACAGGTTGGATCTGGATTTTTTCAACATATCTGGGTACTCTCTTAGTATAGGATTGGGATTGCATTTTAAAATAGTATTTTAATATTGTATTGTTTATTTTACACGTTCACCCTATTTTGTCCTTGTTTTTATAAAATACTGGGTGTTACCCGTGAATAAATAATTAGAATTCGTTGTGTATTCACTTGATTATGGAAAATTCATTTTTATGTTTTTTTACCCCTTCGGAGCACATTTCTTAAAATTTTTTCTTCATGTGCTCATAGATAAACTTTTGTATAACACTAGTGCGTGAAGTACTTTTGCGCACTCGATGAGAAAAAGGCACTCGCTACGCTCGTTCCTTGCATTTTTGCAACTCGTGCGCAAAAGTATAACTTCACGCACTTGTATCATAAATAACTATTTTCCACTACTAGCTATGAAGGTGACAATTATTGCTTCTTCTAGCCAACTGAGTGAAAATATACGGGGTGTACCTTTTAAAAAATAACAATTACTTTGTGTATCCCCTTAAATACGCACGCTACTGAACGTTTGATAGAATATTAAGAAAATTCAGCTGTAACCAAACAACTTTTATCTAAGACTTTTTTTTCTAAAAGTAATACTAACGATGATAGGGGGTGGGTAATTTATAATGAATAACCCTGTACAAATAGAGTGACAAGCAATTTTCAACGAAAATATACAGGAGATGCAATTTGAAAATAGAAAGTGAGGGATGGCCGCCAAAGGCCTGTTGAGTGAAATAAAGTTTCTGATACGTCATCAGAAAGAAATGTTGATGCCGTTCACAACAATTTTTACAGTATTGGATTATCTTTCAAATTAGGTGAGATATGTCCTGTAAATGATAACTTGGGACACCGTGTATTTTCCGGCGAAACAAGTCTATGCCGCTTGCTCCAAATTTCATATTTCCTCTTTTTTCTAGGACCTATTGGCTTTCTCACAATATTCTTTACAGCTGGAAGTTTGAGCTAATGCGCTTGTCTTTGCCAAAGATAGGTATACTTACTCCGATCATCCGTCAATTGGTAAATTGTAAAAAAATTCATAATTCATTTAATATCAAGCAATAAATACGTTCTTCCATTTTTGAAACTAATATGTGTCAAAAATAGTAATATATCTTTTTTTATCATACTTATTATACTTTGGCAAGTTTATCTGAAACCGTGAAAGGAATGCAGTCGAAAACATTCGACATTGCCACGTTTAACTATGAAAAAGTTGAAGTACTGATTATGTAGTAATAATAATTATAAATGGGTCTTTTTATTATTAACAATATTAAAAATATGATTGAACGTTAATTTTATAATGTGCTTGTTTCCTTGGATTTATTCTATTAACATTATTTTCCAATTCATGAATATTAAAAGAGAACACTTTTCCAAATTTGTTATGGGCTTCTTAAAGCTCTGGCAACGTTGTACGAAAACCATAATGACCACACCCTCCGATTACATAATTGGTGATTTTTATCGACCAGCTGACTTCTTATTGGCAAGCGCGTGCGTATGTTCTTCCCTCCTCACCTCGTCAATTGACTGATATTGATTTATTCAGTGGCGTTGATATTGTCAGTTACCTTTGTATTTTCAGTTTTACTTGGTAAAATAGGTACCGTACGCCACTTGTACGTTTGACAGATATACGCCATGTTTTTCCTCGCCTCTTACCGACGCCCCGTAGCTTCAGATAAACTTGCCAAACTATACTATGTCAAATGCAAACATAACAAATAGGTACAGCTTCATGTTCTTAATATGGAATTATACAGCTTACATTAAATTCCATACAATTTGATAAAAGCTGATTTAAGAATTGTTGTCAGCATGCAACGATGATAATCAAGGTAATAAATGAAACAAACATATGAATAAGTAATTATTGTTTCCAAAAACATCAATCATTCCTTAATTACTCACTTGAATTATTTTATTGAACATTATTTTAATTTCTCATTCCATTACATAAAAATTGGTAATGAAATGAGTTTGAACAGAAAATAAACCTTATGAGTGTATAGTATACTAAAACTTACTAATTCAGAGCAGTCAAAACTAAATAACCTCAAACAAATATTGGTATTTTTTTACGACTTGATATCCAATAGGCATTTTCCAAATTATTGTTCCTAAAGTTCAGGTTGATTAATAATTGATCTCAGCATACTAGTTACTTATTTTTTTTAATGTTGATCGATAGTGCTAATTAATTATCAAATATTTTGCTACACTTAGTGTTCTCAATAAAATATTTTTTTTGGTTTTTCCCTGTACTACATAGGACAAATATTGTATACAACTCGTGCAAAAAGTGTTTATTGCATTCAACAAATAACTATTAATTATTTCTTTATAACAATTGTTCATATATTAGGTTTGTTTGTATTATATTTAATTCTATACTAAGTACTACATATTGCACAAAGTATATTTTTATTATTATTCCTATATTATGTTGTTTTGTATGTTAACGTTGTGCGATTCATATAACTACAGGAGTTACAATCAAATATTTATTTAAGAAGCTTTCAGTGAAGCTAAAACAAATTTCTACATAATTTATGGATTTAGGGGGCATCTACCAAATTCGACCTTGCACAATTATGCTTTGTATATTTTTTTGTTTCCTACGTCCTCACGTTCAAGTTCACATAACGAAAATTTTATTAGAAATATGAAAGCTCCGCAACATGTAGGTAGCCAAGCGGTCCAAGCGGATTTTGGTTCACGTACTACTCTATAAGCTTCGTCAGTACTGAACTGGGAGACCGCCGAGACCGGCGAGCGTTGTATCAACAATGGAACAGCACGCGACTACCGAAGCAGAGAGACAATGTCAGTCATAGAAGGATAGAAAAGCGAGACATGGATTTTTATCCGATATTTTAGTGGTAGCAACCCAATTTCAATAAGGAATTTTACGGTCATAAGTAATTTGAGGATTCTGAGATTTTTATATAGTATTCATAAAGCTTCAAATTAGACTTCTTATCAATTAGTTTTTCCATTTAATCCATATTCAATTGTTTACAAGGGCTCAAACTTTGCTTAATATGTGTAATTGCCTCATGATTCGTATTTTTTTCAACAAAATTTGGTTAGCATTTCAAAGTTTTTATTCGATGAGAACTCTAAGTTCAACATTAATCTACATGATATATTTTTTTCTTAATTTTCAATACATCCATTACCTCAAAATTCTTTGCCAAAAATACTTCGATATTTTGTCAAATCGCTGCCGATAGATTCCCCTTAAGTAAGCAAACATTAATTCCAAACAAAATACGACTATAGATATCAAATTACAAATTATATAAACAATGAATGTACTCTGAAGATGTTTTAAAGTGAGAAAGTTATGCTCAGACCTAGTTTTTGTATCGGAAAGAGTCAAAGCTTTTCTATAACTATTGAACATATTTTCGAACAAAAATCCAACGATGCCCCCTTCTTTGAGCCATAAATTTTTTTTATTAAATTCTTGATATATAGGATGTCCTTTTGGGAATGATATACTGAAATGAATAGTGGAGGTGGGGGAGTATAGGGTACGAATCAAGGACTTACCATCCTTGTCTAGATACAAATTAGGTATTAAATGCTCTACAACCTTCAAGTGGATTGATATGATGCTTTGATTGTACGCAGTTTCATTTGTACATATCTCGCACACAAATGTTCTATTATTTCTTACTATATCAATAAAAGGTTTATAGCTTGAATCCGTAAAATAAATATTATAAAATGATGGTGGAACACCGATATTATAATCAGTATGACTCCAAACGTCTTACAAGCTTTGAAATACTTCAGATGGTAACTCTCATGTAATGGTTATTACATGATCGTTGCATAATATACTATTATACTTTTGACATGCGCTGTACTACACCTGGGAGACTACTTTATAGAAGAAGGAGACTTGTCTGAGCAGACGCCTGCAGCTGCCGATTTATAAAGTTGCAGAATGGGTGATTTCTAATTGCTTCATTATTTTGCGGAATACCCCGAAGTCTCAACCCCATGACTGCTAACTCCTTTAAAGTTTTTCCCTCCATCCCCAGCATAAAGGATGAATTCCCAAGATCTCCCAACCTTCTGTTTTAAGGTCCATGTTCTATGTTTTCAGAAGTAGTATGTTCCATTTTCACAAAATTAGTGGGAATCCACAAGATACCTCATAAAATTTCGCCCAAATCCTTCAAGTGACGCATACCACGACCACCAACCCGCTTGATGCCTGCGAATTACAACCCCGTATTATGGGACATTATTAAATTCTTCTGGCAACCGCAACTTTTTTAGGCTATTCTGGTGACAGGATAATTCTCCAAGGTAATAATCATTATGGCGGCTAGTGCCTTTTCCCCTAGCTGTCACACTTAGATGCCTTTTCCCTCTTCCTCTATTTTAAAGGATTATTGCTGCAAATTATTTCAAACTATTGATACAAAACCGGGTTGTGGTGCAGTTTGGCCCGAATTGAGGACCCGAGAGACGAGGTTTTTTAGGTTGACGCTGCCCGAACTGGTGGTCAGAAGATTCACTGGCTTTTATTCCTACTCTGACTCCTATAATTAATATGAATTGCTAGATGAACTGCTCCTCCAGTCCGAGCTTCGGATGGTGAATTCAAGGTTATTGCTATCAAAAGTAGAACGTTCACCAAGAAGCAACATCCACTTTTCGGGCTATATATCCTGACAGACATTGAATTACACTTAAGTTAAACGGTGTTGGGATATCATAACGATATAACCAACCATTCTGTTTAGGTTTCATGCTACTCTTAAATATGACAATTGTTACGGGAAACTGTGATTAAGTGAATCATTTAAATATATTTATGCAGATTTAATGGAGAAAGTTTTTAAGCTCAATAAAAAAACTGGATAAATGGAAGTAATAACGTTCAATTAAATAATTATAATAGTAAACTTTTTTTCGCACTAATACCTACACCAGAAGCCACCGTGTAGCAGTTGGCAAAGTTGAAAAATAAAAAATAATAGAGAGTAGACTTGTACCATTAAATTCTTATCCAATCCATTGGTAATTGTTACAATTGAAGCGTGTAGTTTTGCAATTTCGCACAAGTTTTTAACTTTTAAATTCAATGACCACAAACACAGCCGTCTTCGTCCTTTGAAGGACTCCGAGAACCGCGACAGAAAAAAAAACTTTACATTGTATTAACAGTGTCTTTTCTGCTTGCAAAGCAACTGTATTGTTAAAAATAAGTCGGATTGTCATTCACACACACATGGTTTGTCCATAGTAGGAAAGCCCTGATGCAACAAGCGTATGTCTTCATTTTGCTCCTCCGCAGACCGGTTTACTTTGGCCGTTATATTCACTAACAGTGGTGGAGGTAAATATTACCACGATGCTTTTTCAAATAATAAAATCACCAAATTTGTAAATGGCTTTACAAGAGGTAGCGCTACATTAATCAGATTTAGTTTATATGTAAATAATAAATTAGATAACGTCTTTACGTTCCTGTTATCAGGAGTTATAGTATATTAAGTACCAAGTGTCAAAAACGTTACTTTAGTCATAAGTGTTCTTATGACACTCATGACTAAATATGATTTTGACACTAAATGCTTACTATACTTTTTCTGCGCTTGCAGGTAAAAAATAGTATATTATACACCAAGGTGGTGAAGACCATTATTAGTCGCGTCATTATACGCGAAAAAAATATTTTTTCGGGCAACACCGATCGGAATGCGGTTTTCGGCATTCGCTTGCAAAAATTATTTGTAAAAAAGTTACCTAGTTTTCATTTGTCCAAAATCAGAAATTGCATTGTTGCAGCCAAAAATGCATTCGAAAAATGCATTTTTTGAGACGCCCGTTCAGAACTGGCCCAGAATGGGTACTCGGGGGTTTTCGAGGTCGCTGATCACGATTATGATGTTCAAATTGACACCCTGACCACCTGGGGCTCAGGAACGCCGACGAACGTCATCTCCGTGGAACACCCGTATAATAGTATATTATAGAGAACACCCGTCATCTCCGTATAATAGTATATTATGCAACGATCATGTAATAACCATTACATGAGAGTTACATAAACTATTTTTTCTATACGAAGAAATTTGAATTGAAAAAATATAAAAGAAATGTACTACCCGGCACTCGAACCCGGCATGTACAGATCGAAAACAACCTTATGCGGCGCCTTTCCTCACTGTGCTACGGGACCTTCTTGTTGAATTAATAGCATAGAGCTTATATAGGTATATGTTACTGTTAGTAAAAATTAGTAATAAATTGTGAACAAAAATTAATAAGTTTAAATATGTATTTGCCTTGGTCATTAAGTATTTTTGGTTTGGTGCTCGACATTTCTTTTAAAAACTAACGCAAAAGATTTAAACTGTCATAAAACACACTCTTAGAAACTGTCAAACATTCTACAGAAAATATTGGGTCTGTCTACTTGGGTATTTGGAAATATAGATTTCTATTGATCACTTTTTCAGTTTTACAAAGTGGCAGGTACAAAGTGCATTCACATTAAATGCACTTTGGAAAAAATTGGCATTTAGTTAACCTATAGTATAGGAGTAGAAAGATATGCTTTTCCAAACTATTATACTGTTTGGTTTCTGGCAGGTATACTCCTGTTCCAGTCCCTACTATTGTTCTGGAAACGTTATGCAGGGTGTACCAAATATTGTTGCTTTTCCTAAATAATGATTTAAAAACGCAGCAATAGTCAAGGTCAATAGACCTAACAATCACAATTATAAATAATATGAGGCTAATAACGATCAATATATTATGTTTATTTAAATGGTAAATTACTAATTTAGAAAAATATTAATAACGCAATTATATTATATATTAATTTACAAGTAAAGAAAATAACAAATAAAAACAGTAAAATATCAACTGCACAAACATGAATCACAAAATATTTTCACGCAACATGATCTTTAGAAAACAAATTAACTTTGGTGTCAATTTAATTAGAAAATAAATAATTTTGCAATTCCATTTTAAATTGTTGTGATATTTTACATAATCCGGCAAGTTATTATAATCAATAAAAACATTAAACGGTTAAAGTTTAATATTAAAAGCCTTCATTGATTTTTTACATATAAGTTGTTTTTAGTTCTAGAATTATAATGATGAACTTAATGGGTGAAGGTTGGCAACTTATTTAAATAAGATGGAAGAAGTTGTTAGCTTGTCTGCATTTGTGAACTCATTCCTTTCCACTTATATTGTGTAACGAACCTTAATTAATTTGAAATTTTTATTTATTTGATAATTTTCGGCGTACGCTCATGATGGTATCCTTGAGAAGGTCACTGGCTTGTCGCAGCCTCCCCGGATCGTACGATCTGTATAAATCACAATGCAGCATCGACGCCTCCGGTTTGTACTGCCTAACCAGACCCTGATGCCCTTTTTTAATGCAACAGCAGCGCTGCACTTTCCTTTTGCCATGTAATTGATACACTGTATGATCATTACAATGGAAAAAAATCGGTGAATCTTGTTAAATATTAATTTCTCAAATATTCCATATATTGATAAAAACATATAAGATAGGCTCATCCTTTTTGAAAAGCGATATTTTTTAACGCTAGCAATCGATAAATTATAAAGTATAGTTATTGATTATTGCGATTTTTATCATTTCCTGTATGAAAACCATCGTTTATACCTTCATTGGAACGTAGGTGCCGCCCACTCGGCCCAACCTTTAAGTACCTATGAGGAAATATAGCGAGATGTTTGATATTGCCTTTTTAAAAAATTCAGCCAGCGTACTCCTAGTTAAATGTCATAAATACGTACCGTTTCAAACACGTACGCCTTTATAACTAAATCATTCTTTGGGAAAAAATTAGAAAAGATCCTATCGAAACTACCAATTAAAGGGATATGCTATTAATCCTGAATTAGAGGAATGGATGGGAGAGCAGCATTTCTGGTACCTTAATTAAGATATTATTTGTAATACTCGTTTGAGGAAGACATGTTTTGTTAACTAAGCTCGTTAACTGTTCGATGGAAAATTGTCTTCAATGGACAATTTTCGCAAATTCCTTCACGAACCGCCCAACAGCCACTGTCCAATTTGTAATCTTAATCATCGTTAACGGTATCAATAGTTTTAATAGAATATGTGGTCATTTGTTGATGACTCTCTTCAGGATGGTTCATACGGCATCTCCAGAAGACATCTGCATTTAAAGAGGATAAAAGGATGTTAGGTTAGGTTAGGTTTGTGGTGAGTGGGTCTATAAGGCCCTCCACTGCGACACACAAGGGTCTATTGTGGCTCACACATATTCAGATTTCACCAAACAAATTCAGCTTCTTAAAAAAGCCGATTATTTTATTTGGTGAATGATATTTCAGGTCCGATGGCGAGAGAGAGACCCTGCCAAACATCAGATACCTGATTCGAGCCGCGGCGGGGCAGGCACAGATTATATGCTCTGCTGTTTCATCATCTTCCAAACAAAGACGGCAAGTCGGATTTTCCGACAGTCCAAGTTTTAGCATATGATGATTCAGATGACAGTGGCCTGTTAAAAGGCCTGTTAGACAACGTAGGTCATGCCTGCTATGGTCTAACATTTGTTTGGAGACATACTTCGAAGGATGTATAAAAGCCTTTGAATGAACCAATCCTGGTAAATTATGGCAGAAGTCTAAAGCTCTTCTTGTTGTCCAGGTATTTAGTGTTTGTTTGGCAAAACTTATTGCGATGCCAATTGTAGGTTCTGGTCCGATAGAAACACGTGCGGCACCCTCCCTTGCAAGAAAGTCTGCCTTCTCGTTTCCTTCCATGCCAGAATGGCCAGGGATCCAGACCAGCAATACTTTATTGAGTTCTCCTATTGAGGAGAGTCTTTTTTGGCAGTCTAAAACCAATTTCGACGTTACACGGCGAGAGCTAAGTGCTTTTAAAGCCGCTTGGCTGTCCGAGAAATTTTTTATTGTTCTATGTATGAGATTGGCTTGCTCCACTCTCTCCTCACATGAAACAATGGCGTAAATTTCCGCCTGAAATACGGTTGCATAGGATCCTAGAGAGGTTGAAATTTCTGTCCTAGATCTGCGCCCGTATACACCTGCACCAGAGCCTGAGGGTGTTTTTGAGCCGTCTGTGTACCAACAGCTGTCTGCTCTTAATAGTTCATCCTTACGGAGGACCCATTCATCTCTATTTGGAATTAGGACGGTGTAAGGCAGGTCGTAGTTTACTGTTGGAGGCATTATGTCAGAGGTCATTCCCAGAATACTGTGACTTTCACTGTCCGCTAGTATTCTGCTTCGTTCTGCATAAGCCTGATTTGTGCATTTAGAAATATGTACAATTCTGTATGCTGTCCATCTAGCCTCTCTTTCCAAAAATATATGGAGAGGAGGTAGGTCCAGAAGGATTTCCATGGCTGTTGACGGTGTGGAGCTGGTAGCACCCGTGATTGCCAGACAAGCCTGTCTCTGTAAACCAGAAAGCTTTGCTTGGGCCGTTCGCTGTAAAGCTTTTGGCCACCAGGCAATAGCTCCATATGTGATCATTGGTCTAACGATCATCACATATATCCAATAGATTTGTTAGGGTCCCAAGCCCCAAGATTTTCCATAGATCCTGCGACATGTCCACAAAGATAGTCTGGCCTTATGGATAACTTTTTCCAAGTGAGCGTTCCAAGTAAGTAAAAGGATGTTGCTCAAGGCTGACCTTGAGACAAATATTGAATAAGGACTTTAAAATTGAAATCAAAGTTGGATTTAAGAGAATGGACAGGTACCGATGAATAGCGCATGCTCGCATGAGGAAAAACTTGAAGACCTACTGGTATATCTCGTTTTCCACTTCTTTACAGCAGTCCCCATATTTTTGAAAATAGAGATACGTTAACAAGTATATGGTTATAGAAAATTGAAGACGCGTTGGGCAAAGCGTCAAAAACGTTTGTTAATCATTTATACTGCAAGCTACGATTCTACCAAGTTTGATGATCCCATAATTATTTTTATGTCATACTAGTTCATTATTGTGTTTTTATTGCTTAGTTACCAACTATCTAATGTCGTACTTTATGGCCCGCGCGGGCATAAAGAGAAATAATTTTTTGTTCAACTTATTTAATAACCATGTCGTAAGCTTCTTTAGACTTTTTGGCAACAGATTTACAGTTGCTTTCTTTGCTTTTTCAATAATTTCGTCAGGAATTCCAAAATCTTCGTTCATTTTGACTTTGACACATATAAAATTTATTGTGATATTATGACATTTACGTTTGTCAACATTCACCTACTAATTCAAACCGGTTTTTTTAAAACACTGATTTGTATTGAGATTTGATTGCAGTAAAGAACTAGTATAACATAAAAGTTTGTATGTACCACAGGCATAAACAGATATGTATACCCTCGGGCGTCTTACGAAGCCGAGGGCCTCTGGCCCGAGGGTCGTCCTCAGGGCATAAACATCTATTTATACCCTTGGTACATAAATAACTATTAAAATAAAGAATAATGTAAAACGGAAAATTCGGCTCTTTAAATTTTACTTGACGATTTTGTTCATGAAAAAGTTGTGGATGTCTGAATTATTTATAACTTCAACATTTTCAACAAAAAACAGCAGTTAAAAGCTTTTTTCTACAATCACATTGAAAAGTAGGCTTTTTCGCATGCCATTTACAACGAAAAATTGACGTTTCTTGAGGAGAGTTACTTTACTCTCGCCGAGCGTAAAAAATTGCAAAACGCTCGTTGCCCATAACAACCGATACTACAAACATAATTGTATTGACAGTTACAGTGGCAGTGACAGTGACATTATAGAGCAACCTGGCTAGGGAGTGTTTTTGTCTTCTAAAAATCTTTTACAATCTAATAAATCGCTGTTCTGTTGAGTTCTTAATGTTTTAAATAATTAATTAGTGTGATTGCGATGTTACGTATTAATTTTTTTTGTGTTTTTGAGCCTAATTGTTGTGCCACGTTCTGAATATTTTGCATATACTGGCCGGATGGCCCTGCTAGCTGAGGCCTTTCTAATGGACTCATTTACATATTTTTATTTATTTTACCATTAGGAGGAGCACATCATTTTGAGGCTCTGTGCTAAAAATTAGACGTCAGCGTGATTCCTAAGTCGCCTGGAAAAAATTATAAACATTAAACAGCGCTCCTCTCCGAAATTCAGGCGTGACGTCGTCGCATATGAAATCT
Source organism: Galerucella tenella (assembly GCA_910591685.1). Lineage (NCBI taxonomy): Eukaryota > Metazoa > Arthropoda > Insecta > Coleoptera > Chrysomelidae > Galerucella > Galerucella tenella. Next base: position 62,394 of record CAJUYH010000217.1, on the reverse strand, counting down.
CTCGGTCTGAGAGCGGATACCGCGTCGATCGGTTTTCGGTTAGATGACTACTTAGCTAGTAACAGTAGGTTTTTTGCTTGCTTATATGCTTAATATTTATTATACGTTTTAGCAAACGAACAGTGTAATGTTTGTGAAATAAGAACGTTTATAAATAATTACTAACTAACTAATCGACACGATGGACCAGGACCAGAGTAAAAAAAGCTTTAATTATTGTGCGGTTCCAGAATGTAGAAGTACTACGATTAAAACATCTAACAAAACTTTTATTTCTATTAATAAGGATGCAAAAAAAACGGAAGCAGTGGCAGAAAAGCATAAAAAGACTCGAAGCATTCACTGATAAGTCAACATGCTTTATTGGTGTATTTTTTGGATTTCACTTATAAAATACGTTGTGAATCCATATTGGAAGGGTTATTGGAAACCACACGCTTGTATTAATCTAATTTTTTTTGTACGTAGATAATATTGTTCTTATAGCTTGTGGTGCTATTAATGTTCAAAATTATTTAATAAAATAATGGATCAGTTCTTCACAAATTAGATTTTATTAAATATTGCTTCTTTCCAAAAAACAGGTAATCTTTTTCAGTAGATCATCAACAAAACTGGCATATATTATATGTTTTTAAAGAAATTATTTTATTTGATTCAAAGTCCGGATTAGCTTTAACAAATATCGTTTTTTGGAACCAATATTACCTGCTTCATCAAAATAAGTTTTCCTTGTTCTTTTCAACATTGGTAATTGAATTTCCACTACACATTCATCATAAATAGCATGTGGAGAAGCTCCTATAATTGGACAGTCTGCAGTTAAAAAAATTCCATTTTTTTTTAAATTTTTTGAAATTCGTTTTTCAAGAATTTTAAGTACGTTTTCAGTATTGTAATATCTAAGCCTACTATTCGTAATTTATCTTTTTTTTGCTTCTTCAAGGTGTTGTGAAAGACTATCATTGATCACCGCTTGATTTTTTTTCTTTCCAAAGACCATTGTAGTTATAAATTTTTTTAAGGTTTTAGCTGATGATAAAGATAACACTGTCTCCGTAGTGGACGGTTCCTCGCTCCTACGATGGAGCCACATGAGAAAAGCAATAACATGCTCACAGCCTCCCTCCGAAGCAGGACAAAATAACACTTAGCTGCGTCTTTTTTTTCTCAAACTCTGAAGTACAAACAACTTTGTATCATTTGGAGTTTAGTTTGAGAGAGCATGTATTTATGAAAATATTGACATTCTTAATCTTTCTGACCCGAAAATAGCCAAAAACGATGTGTCACATAGTATAAAATTATAATTTAATAAACTCGTGTTTTTGATTAAAAAACTTCATAATCATTAGCAAGTCCACTTCTGGATGATTTGATAAGTCTGCTTTTTAAAATAAATTTTAAATTTATGTTTGTATTCAATATTTTTGTATTATATTACACTCCTGCTAATAGCCCTAGCGGTTGATGCGGTAAACAAATGAAAAAAATCACTATTCCAATTATTAATCATTAAATTGTTTTGTGTACGTCAAAAATATTTTATTGTCACTTCGTCTCCGATAATACTTCCAATATTTTCCACACGTACATTGTTAGTTCAGACAGAAATGAAAATATCGCCAAGCCTATGAAATACACACAGTACCAAGATAAATCTATAAATGATTTAAAATGGCGGGAGTCGTTGTTTATGGACGCGAGCTCTTGGAAAACGATCGCGGCTATCAGTGCAATGTTATATCAGAATTTATAGTTGTTGTGTAATGTGACAAAATATATGCAACCTCTGTATATATGATGATAGCACTTTTCGTTATAAGAGAAATGATTCATATCGTGCAAACGCAGATTTACTACTATTTTTGATTCAAAGAAAAACGAAGGATTTTAAATCTGAGGATACCTGAAAATGTCTAAAAATCGTTTCCTTTTCCTTTAGACTTATTTTCCGGATGAATTTTAAGACTTTCGCAGACTTTCAGTCTGTTTCGTGTTTGTTCCACAGGAGTTTACAATCTAGAGTCAGACTTAGATGATTGGGGTACAAGAGAAGATCACGATCTCTCTAAATCTAGGGAAACATGCTTCTGTCTTCCAAGCAGAGGTAATGGCGGTGCAATGCTGTGCAGAAGAGTTTATGAGACAGGAGGTGGATAACCAAAGAATCGTCATCTACTCCGACAGCCTTATATAGGATAACATCAAATCTGGTGTGGGATTGTCGCAAGGCCCTCAAAAGACTAGGTAGTCATAATAGAGTGACCCTAGCCTGGGTACCAGGCCAATAAGCAATAAAAGGCAATGAGAAGGCCGATGAATTAGCCAAGTAGGAAGCAATGGAGTTCATGATAGGGCCTTTCTGTGGAATTTCTAAATGCCTTAGTAAAGAGAGCATCCACAAATGGATAAACAACCAGGCGTTGCGCTGGTATGAAACCCCTGGACAAAGACACGCAAAATTATTCCTTAAAATCCCTTCGGCCAAACTATCACACGACCTACTATGTCAAAGTCTAGAAACGACGAGGATGATGTTGGGAATGCTGACCGGACATTGTAGGCTGAAGAAACATAGGCACACAATTGGCATAGCAAATGACAGCCTATGGAGGTTCTACCAGGAATAAGACGAAAGCTTGATATCGAGCTCTAAATATGGGGAGGACCACAATAGATCTGCAAAGGTCGCAGTGGGATGGGGCAAAGAGCCACTCTAGTTCTAATTTAATCTAATCTAATCTAGATGATTGACCTCTTTTCTCCATTCAGCCTCTCCTCCATCGAGTCATGTGTATTAATCCCTTGCGGCAGGGTCAGGGTCCCTTAAGTCCATATCCTATTAGCCTTGCGGCAAATCGTCTCCAAGGAGATGTGTAGACTTTTGACACTAGCCGAGTAATGGCTGGCATTGAAGGGAACATAACCCGTTTCCGGGCTTCTTCCATCTTCTTTTCTGATGTCATGCCATAGGGATTTTCCGAAGCCGGTGGTGAATGGAATACCCGTTATTCTTGTTTGTTTGACCTTTTTCTCAAGACTAAGGACCTTTCATTGGTTTGTTGCCTAACCTTGGATCTGTGCTTTTATCAAACTAAGAAGCTTCTCCTCTATTACGACTTTGCATTTTGGGAAGAACAGCGAGCTGGTATGCATTTTTGGGATATTGTCTTCCATGTCCAAGGACCTGTAAAAGAAACAAAAAGTTGAAGAGATGTCAGAAAAAACATTACCAAATTGGAAACCGAATGACACATTATATTATAAAGTACGTACAGCTACCTGCACCCAATATTCTATGAAATATCACGATAGCTTTCTTAGGAAAGCGATCTCGTTCTTACGGTTTCCAAAATTCTTCATCTGTTTCAATATAATCATCATCATAACTAAAATATCATAAATTGAGGCCTCTATCCAGTATTAATCGACATCCAGACTTAATGCCACTGATACTTGGTTTTACCTTTTTTAATAATAAATCAAATAAAATATTATGGTATAATTTATATTTTCTCTTCTTCTTTCCTAAAATATTTATTTTTCCATTGGAATATGATCCGCAGTTTTTTTGTTATTGTTATTAAAAGATTAACAGTATCTCAATCATTCCGTTCGAATTAAAAATTAACATTTAATCGACGTTGTAAATGGGAAATATATAAATTGAATCAAAGCGATCAACAGAAGACACGCAAAAAAAGAAGGTAAAGGATGGACAGTTGAATGGTCTTCGAGCAGCGTCAGCACTTCATGCAACGTTTGCACGTTACCGTCTAATTAGTCAAGGTCGGACATCCATGAAAATAAATAAACGAGGCCAGCGACATCTGAGACCCGTGCTGACAAACATTCTTGTAGATGAATACATTTTTATAGCGGTTTTACGTAATCGTTTTAATTTTATTGAATATTGTTATAAAAACAACGGAAATTAATGTTATGAATTATGATGTACTGTTACTTTGGTATGAAAAAAAAGTTCAGAAGGTAATATAAAATAAATGAAGTATAAAATGATGATGGGTCTTCAACCCACCCTCTTCCGAGATATTAATCTTAATAGGTGCTGAGAAAAATTAAGTTTTTATTTTTCTCTCATATTTCATTGAAGATGGAAACTTGAAAATATTGTTTTTTCTGTGTACTCGCAATGACTAACCACCAGTATATCTATCCACATAACTATTACATTATAAAGAGGTGAATCTTTTTTTTTCTCTTTTTGGGAGTCGTTCTCATGCCGGAAACACTGAGAGTTACGGTCTTGACCTACGTGCCACAAAGCCTGAAGCTGAGACAAAGATTACAGAATAAAAATATAAGATGTTTCACTCCAGGGCGGCTTGATTCAAGTTGCTGTCCCAAACGGACGCCGCTCTCATAAATTCATATGTTTACGACTCGCTTTTGTTGTCAATAACGAGACCGTTAGATACCAGAGAAGTTCGAAAAGCTTATTTTATTTTAAGCCATACAGGGGTAATTAGAGAAATATATATTTAAATTAATAGGATTCTTTATCACAAAGGTTAATTATTCCGAAAAATGTTCGGGATATGAATTTGAAAAGGTAAGTAAAAAATAAACTTGAATTTTTAAAATGAATTAATTCACAGTTTTTATCCAGCATCTTAGTAATTTTGTGATACTTATTAATAATCTAGCAGATATTTATCACAAATTCAATTAAATATACTCATTATCCACCAGAATAATAGGGCCACTAAATCTTAAATTTTGATCTTTCAATAACGCGTATTTTTTGGATTGACAAGGTTAAAACAGTAAAAAGAGAAGCTGTTGCAGGATACCTTTATTAAAAAATTTTATAAGTGTTGTAAAATACTAAGTTTGGAGTTTGGTTTATGTGTGAAATTTAATATATTGTCTTTCAAATCTTTCAATATACATTTGAGAGTAAAATATATACGGACTCTGGTATAATATTTGAAAGGAAATTGATTACATGGATGATGAAAAGAAAATTTAGTAAATGTGTTCAAAAGGAACTGACCAATTCAATTAATTTCAATTAATGTATTTGTTTATATAATATTCTTATTATAAAAATAAATCCGTATTAGCAAATATTACAAAATATTTAGTGTTTAAGCTTTGCCATTAAAGAGAAAAATATTAATATTACTTTTTGCTCATTTCAACAATTAATTAATAAATTTAAAAAATCTATACTCCATAAATATAAAACACGAACAACCAATAAACACCGTTCTAAAATAACTGCGCTCGACGGGCGACGTCCCGTATAATATGCCAAATTAAAAGCAAGTAAGGACGTAGCGACGTACTGTACCATCCAAGTCACCAGACAGTCACCAGCGGCATCGGTGCTTTACGCGATAAATTCGAACGAGTGAAACATCTTATATTTTAATTCTGTAATCATTCGCTGAGATCCCCGCGGCACAGCCCTATTTTATGCAGGATGTGTTTTGTCGTAGCATGACCAGTTATTTAATCTGTTTACTAGTTCTTTTGCCCGTTTAACACATACAGATTCGGCAAATAATTAATAATTAATAGAATAACAGAGAGACAATGTATAGAGAAGTGGGTGTTTCGAAGAGGGGGAGTATGCTGTTCTCTCTTGGACATACATAATTTAATTTATAGTTGCTCCTATATGAGATTCTACATTAAATTTGGAAGATACATATTTGCCGAACCTGTATCACCCTTAAAGGTCTTAGTGTGTACCAGCTTCGGAGTCTTCTACTGTAGTCTATGCTGGCTATGCACCAGTTTTTCATTTGTCTGGTTCTGGTTTAATCGCTGCTAAACCTTTTCTTTTGAGTTCATTAGCGACTATTTAATGCCACAAGGGCTGCCAGGTTGTTAGTTAATATGTTTGTCATATTAATATCAGTTCTGTGTTTGTTAAATCTGGTACATCGTGGGATAGCAAAAATGTCTGCCTGAAATACATGGGTATGTTCATAGAGTGATAAATAAAAGAGGTTTTAGAACATATGGAAGAAACTGGCACAAAGTTTGTGCGCAGCCAGTAGAGCACGGCGCTTTACAGCAACTAACTGAACTAACAAACCCCGCCTCCCTCTACACAAAAACAAAACTTTTCATTTTTAGTATTATTTCAATTTGTGGTTAGTCGATGTCATTTGTGAATTTATTTTCATTTAATCTACTCATTGGCTCTTCTGCAAAGAAATTAATTATCTTCATCATTGGTACCTACTATTATCACAGCATTTATCATCACTTCTCAAAGGTAAGATAAAAAAGTAGATTTTTAATCCTAGCCGTTTGAGGTTGGGTTTTCGTAATGGAAACATTATTTGTAATTTTATCGTTTTTTGCAGACAAGAACGAAGGATTACCAGAAATTTGTGACTCAAACCAAAACAATATGTATGAAGTCGCTAGATATATTTACATCAATGTAATTTATGATGTTATTGTAGGTACCTATTACTTATGTGAAACAGTGCTTTAATATTTTGAACACTGTATTTGTGTGCTTTCTCTGTAATATTGGTGTGTGTCTTAAGATGCCAAATTGTTTAAATGGGTACCTCAATTGAATAACTGCAAAAAAATTATACAAATAAGAAGTTTTTTTTTTATTTTCTGATCTAGATATTTAACGAAGTCATAAATGGTTTGAAATAATGAACTTTACTTATTAAAAATATAAGGTGTTATTTGCGTGAAGATCACTTTGTTAAAAATAATTTTACAGTCTCATTTAGATTGACACAATTTGCACTTCCTTTCTAAACTTCAGAGTACAATTTCCATCCCAATTCAGATTCAGGTAGGTATTGACTGTTTTTGTATGTTATTTTGGATATCTTATTGTATGAAAGATGTTGAATTAATAATATTATATTTTCTAACTTGCAAAGGGTTTTTCTATTCTCCTACCGTAATTCCCTATAATATTATTCTAATACAACATTTGCAGCTGAATGATTTAGCACAATAATGTTATTTCTTAGTCTTTGAAGACTTGGCTTGAAAGACTAAAAAACAAATATTGAAGTGCAAAATAATTCAATTGCAAATATTGTATAATATTAGGCGTATGCTGAAAGCTTGAAAGTTCGAAAAGCGCGCGTCTTGAGTGCTAGTTCGTACCAGTAGCCAAGGTAGGCGCTAGTGGTAACTTTGTGCCACAAAACACCACACGTTTAACATATCTCTTATTTGTTACTCTATGGGTATGTTGCACTAGCAAGAAGGGACATCTTATGTTTCTCACTACACTGTACTTTTTGAGAAGTAATTTTTAAATTTGTAAGGCGTAATGAAAGTATAATACTATGATCTTCACATCTAGAAATTGGCTGGGTTTAAAGTGATTTGATATGTTTCCCTCCTCAACCTATGTAGTTTTATTTTACCTCATTTCAAATTATATTCCACCAAATAAATCCTGCTTTATTGAGAAGCAGATTGGTTTCTCCGCTAAATAATCTGTCAGATCCAGTGCATGGATGGATGAGACATGAAGGAACTGTTTTGCTGCTTTCCCAGAGCTGGCCAACATTTCTCTATACGTTTTGATCGTGATCCCTTGATCTTAATCTCAATAAAAAGTTTTTCAAAAATCGGAATTATTAGAGAAACTTATATTTAATTTACTGGGACCATTCTGATATTCTTAAAAAATAATTAACTTGTTCACTTTTTGATAAGCTTAAATGATGTTTTCGACCATATTTCCATTAAAAAAAAGTTATCTGTAGTACTCAATTGAATAGGTGAATTTGGTAATATGTTACACACTTTTGGTATGTCCGATATTCTCTATAACTTTCAGTAACAAATCAATGAAATTTCGAAGATTTTATCCAATTTTCAGTGAGTTAAACAAAAAAAATTATTACACAAACAGGTCAAAGATCAAAAGAGTAAAAGTGAATTACACATATGGGTAATAAGATGAATTGTTCACTATAAACAAAATCGAAAGTTTATGAAAATGTGAATCAATATGCGACACAAATAAATATTGTTTGTTATATCATGAAATTTTTTACAGACGGTGGCGTCTTCCTTTTTGTTTATTTATTATTAACGTTCCGTAGCTTCCTCAATAATCGTCAGCAAGCAATTATTTACTGCAATAGGTCTTCAACATTTAAAAAAATTAACTGAGTAGTGCCTCAAAGGTCTATACGTACCTACTTGGACAAGTTCTCCTTATAATTCATAAATATATTCCACTCATGATGCACAGTTGTATTATTCCTTCAATGAAGGTTACGTTAGGTTAGCCTAATCAGTACAAGGTATATGTTCTCCGCCCGAGAGCTCTAAGAGCTTAATCCCGGACCGGAGAAGACACCAAAATCACAATCAACACATGTCTTCCAGTAACGGAAGTGTAAAAGTCGTGACATAATATATCATTGTTACCAATCATGTGAGATATATCGTGTAAAAACGATTACCAAGGCATTTGTGTCTAATAAATCATTCTCCAAACTATTAAGATACTGATAAATGTAGCCTTTAGACGAAAATAAATTAATAAATTTCATCTTTAACCAAATTAAGGTAGAATATCATCTAATATAAGAAGTTTCCGTTGGAAGCAGAGCTCTTAAACACTAGCCTATTAACTCTGATTGAGATTGATCGGCCTCTTAGGAAATCAAATGTCCCCATCATTATTTTAAAGTGTACACCGTAATTTGGTTTAATAAAAATTTGCAACATTATTAAAGAAACGAGTTTAATGGTTTCTTATTTCTCTTGCTACTATAATTTAAAGAATTATTTTATTTCCAACCAGAGTATCTTACACCTTGGCAATAATAAATTATGATATTTTTATATTCTCGAAGAATTTAATATCCACGCTCACATTATATGGAGTACATTTGAACACCGTTTCACAGTGTTCGATCACGCTAATTTCCTAAACCGCTAAGCCGATTTCATTTCATTTTTTTTACTTGGTCCAACTTTTTATTTCGATAAGTGACCTTCAATATTTTTTTGCCACTACTAGCTCTGTTTCGGCCCGAATTTCATTTCATAATTAATTTAATTATTAGCAAAAAACGTGACAACGGCGCGCGACGGTCGTATCGGCATAGATTACAAAATACAAATATAAGATGTTTCACTCCAGGGCGGTTTGATTCAAGTTGCTGTCCCAAACGGATGCCGCTCTCATAAATTATGTTTACGACTCGCTTTTGTTGTCATTAACGAGACTGGTAGATACCAGAGAAGTTCGACAAGCTTATTTTATTTCAAGCTATACAGGGGTAATTGGAGAAATGTATATTTTATTTAATAGGATTCTTTATCACAAAGGTTTATTTTTAAATGTTAATTATTTCGTAAAATGTTCGGGATATGAATTTGAAAAGGTAGATAAGTAAAAAATAAACCAGAATTTTTAAAAGGAATCAATTCACAGTTTTTATCCAGCATCTTAGTAATTTTGTGATACTTATTGATAATCTAGCAGATTTTTATCACAAATTCAATTAAATAAACTCATTAGCCACCAGAATAATAGGGCCACTAAATCTTTAATTTTGATCTTCAAATAACGCGTATTTTTGGATTGACAAGGTTGAAACTGTAAAAAGAGAAGCAGCTGCAGGATACCTTTATTAAAAAAATTCATAAATTTTGTAAAATACTAAGCTTGGAGTTTGGTTTATGTGTGGAATTTAATCTATTGTCTTTCAAATCTTTCAATATACATTTGAGAGTAAAATATATACGGACTCTGGTATAAAGACTTGCATAATATTTGAAAGGAATTTGATTACATGGATGATGAAAGGAAAATTTAGTAAATTCGTTCTAAAGGAACTGACCAATTCCACTTTGGTTGGCTATAGAATTGAATTTTTGTGTTTTCTTGCTTAATGTACTTGTTTATATAATATCCTTATCATAAAAATAAATCCGTAATTTTGTATTAGCAAATATTACAAACTATTTAGTGTTTAAGCTTTGCTATTAAAGAGAAAAATATTAATATGACTTTTTGCTCATTTCAACAATTAATTAATAAATTTAAGAAATCTATACCACATAAATATAAAACACGAACAACCAATAAACACCGCTCTAAAATAACAGCGCTCGACGGCCGACATCCCGTATAATATGGCAAATTAAATGGAAGCAAAGACGTAGCGACGTACTGTACCATCCAAGTCACCAGACAGTCACCAGCGGCATCGGTGCTTCACGCGATAAATTCAAACGAGTGAAACATCTTATATTTTTAATCTGTAATCTTTGGTATCGGTGAGATAAAGAGGGTGGCGGCGAATATAGACTGATTTGTTTTAGTTTTTTCTTCTTTGATGTTCTTCGCCGGTATACTTGGACTATGATTTTTTTGAGTTGTTATTAGAACGCCGAGACAGCAACATTGTTAGTGTTGAATAAGATGTTTATTTTACTGGAATATAGTATTACATTTAAAAAAGTTCGAGTTTGATTTTAAAGGAAACAAGTGCAAAAATACAGTCCACTGTTGTGTTGTATAATCAACAATCATATTAAAAACAAGCTCTGAAGTTGACAATTATTGCTTCTTGTAGCCAACCGACTGAGTTGAATTTCTCTATTAGTGGTTAATATTTTTTTCTATTATTAACCTAGATCAGGGCTACTTAAACTGTTGTAATTCACGACCCCATTTATGATTGCGAGTTTCTTGACGACCCCATACAGATATAAAAGAAAAATTTAAATTAATATTTTTTAATGATTTACTTATTAGGTAACAATATACATATACATATGAAAATATATAAGTTTAGAATTCGTTTTGAAAAATACAAAAATCTAAAATTAAAAATTGCACAAATATTTATAAAATTGTATTTATTATAGGTAGTTTCAAAAATAAAAGTGGATTCTGACCGTCTTAATTCTCTCGAATATATTCGAGTAGTTGCGTGGTAAGTATTAAATTAAAGTATAAGTTAAAAATTTAATGAGATGTATATGCCTGCTTTTTTGAAATTGTAGTCTTAAGTTTGAGTCACTCGAAAGCTCAGCAAATTCCTCTTGAGCTTTAAGTGGCAGGTGATCAATCTCACTTAAGCCAATCCAAAACGGCTTTTGAATCCAAACTATTTTTTGGAAATCAATATTTAATATAAAATATGTCCGGAACTGTATTTCTAGCGCTTTTAAGTGATCTACAATAGTTTTTGCAATAAAAGTTTTACAATGAATTTTCTCGATTACAAAATTGTCGACACTGGAAAACATTTCGAACGAATTTTTTTCGACCCTACTTTTCCAAATGTTGATCTTTTTAATAAAACTTTCAATTTTATCATTTGAAGTGAATATATCGTAATTTTTTCCTTGAAGAGAGAAGTTAAGATCGTTTAACTTCGCAAACATATCTGACAAATAACACAGCTTGGATAGCCATAAGTCATTTTGAAAAAAAGCAGCAAGTTCACATTTTCGTTCGGTTAAAAATATTTCGATCTCGTCCTTTAATAACAATAATCTTCTTAAATTTTGACCTCTTGACAACCATCTTACTTCTGCATGTAATAACAAAGTTGTGTAGTTGGAAACCGTATCTTTACAGAGATTTGAAAATAAGCGACTGTTAAGGGCGTGGCTCTTAGTAAAATTTATGATCTCAACAGCATCCTGAAGCACATCGTTCAATTCTGGTGCTAATTTTTTTGCTGTAAGGGCCTCTCGGTGAATGAGGCAGTGAGTGAAAGTTATATGATCATAATGAGCAGCTTGAAAAAATGATTTAAAACCAATATTTTTGCCCGTCTTCGCTCTTGCACCATCTGTGCATATTCCACAGCAATTTTTCCATTCTAAATCTTCTGCTTTTGAAAATTCGTCAACTTTACAATATATGTATGTCTTTCCATAGGACGACAAAATAACAATTCTTCCTCCACGCTTTCTTTATAAACGTACCTGACTGAGCCAATTTAGTAATATCAGTTGTTTCGTCCAACTGAAATGAAAATTTTGGGCTTTCCTTAATTTCTTGTATTAAGATCTATTAATTGATCCTAACAATAATTTTACAAGTTGGAAATTCTGTTGAATTGTATTTTTATCTCTCGCGACCCCAGAATTTTGCTACGCGACCCCAAATGGGGTCGCGACCTATAGTTTAAGAAGCCCTGACCTAGATCAATGAGGGAAAAATTCAAATATTTAAAGAATCCAGGGATAGTAGTTTAACAACATAATTTTGTACACCCAAGAGATTGTCTTTAACATATTTGCTGCTTGAAATTACCTATCAAGATTGAATTATTCGAATAAAAATGCCATTAGTATAAAATTCGCGCTCAACCGAAAATGACCGATGACATAAGGAGTGCGTTCATAATCTATGGATTAGTCAGACGACATGGTAAACGCTTCTCGTGGTGCGTTTGTGAACGCTGTGGTATAGAGTGTGAAAAACATATCAAATGTTTTATGAACGCTCACTTTGTACCCAAGTATAACTCTTACACTCAAATTGTTGTGTTGTGCTTGGTCAATAATAATAGTCTTCACCACCTTATATACTATTATCGCAAATGTAAGTAATACATCCAAAAAGTCTTTGTTATCTATGTTCTGTTAGTATTCAAAAGATGGGGAAGTGATCCAATTTCAAACTATACCTTGGCTGTGCCATTTATTCCACGTCCCACGTGTTTTAGAAATACACGACATGAATAACGTTTATGTCTAGTTTTTTAGCGCAAAACTCCTCCAATTTTATGCTTATGAGAATTTAAGTTAGTTTGATTATAATTTTTCCATTCAGATTTTGAGAACAATGCCGAGAACAGAATGTTGGATTCTGCTTAATTGCGAATCTTCAGAAATTCTACCAATCACTTCCAAATTTTGTTTTATTAGTTGCAGTTGCATTAAAGAGACTAGATAACCCGCTATACTCACAATACACTTTGTTTGTGATCAACATCTAAATCGAGTCTTTCATTCCAAAACAAGGATAGCAATACTCACAGCAAAGTCACAGCCTCCAGCAACAGTGCAGTGCTGTATGAGGAAGGGTTTTCATATTATAATTTTCTAGTAATAATACAAATACTCATCTTCAACTTATTTATTACCTGAGGAATAAATTCAATTGTGTCGGTATGTTTCCAAAGAACAAGCTTTCGAAATCTGTTATTTCAAACAATTATCTATGTCCTTGGGTTATTACAACTGAAAATTATTACCACTACTTTTTAATCAATAAGATGCCTTAATTTTGACTAGTTGTGTGACGTGTTAATTCTTGATTAAGCTCCTGAAATATTTGGAATGACATCCAGAAAAATGTAACGGAAGTATAGCATTTACTTTCATATTAATAACTCAAAAACTATTAATATTTAAGGGATTTTGAAAAAGGACCCTTAAATAATAGGAAATTACCCATAAAAAAGTTCTGATTCCCGGAACTCTACCTATATTATTTATAATTTTAAGTCAACGTAACATAATGATTTTTAACTTCTTTGTTTATTGTGAACTGAAAATATTGTTGGAATAATTGTGTTAAAAATGTTTCGCTTCGTGGAGTAATAAGTTAACAAAAAATGGCAAATCAGTCATTAGGTGCATTATTTGAACTTCTATATGACGGGAGTATACGTTGGCAAGTTTATCGGAAACCGTGAAAGGAATGCAGTCGAAAACATTCGACATTGCCACATTCAACTATGAAAAAACTGAAGTGCTTACTATGTAGTGATAATAATTAGAAAAGGGTCTTTTTATTATCAACAATATTAAAAATATGATTAAACGTTAATTTTATAATGTACTTGTTTCCTTGGATTTATTCTATTAACATTATTTTTTCAATTTATGAATATTTAAAGATGAACACTTTTCCAAATATGTTATGGGCTTCTTGAAGCTCTGGCAGCGTTGTACGAAAACCATAATGACCACACCACCGACCAGCTGACTTTTTATTGGCAAGCGCGTGCGTGAGATCTTCTCTCTCACTTCGTCAGTTGACTGATATTGATTTATCCAGTGGCGTTGCTATTGTCAGTTACCTTTGTATTTTCAGTTTTACTTGGTAAAATAGATACCGTACGCCATTTGTACGTTTGACAGATAGGCGCCATGTTTTTCCTCGCCTCTTACCGATCCCGTATAGCTTCAGATAAACTTGCCAAACTTGTATGTATATAGGAAGGGCTCCTCGAGCTCTACTCGAGCGTTTATCACACTGGTGCTATCTGATTTACAGTATTCAACATTTCTTACATGGCTACACTACAATACATTTTCATATTTGGATACACGCAGAATATCCTTCCCCTCCTCTCAATGTCGGTTCATATGACAATATATGGTAACATTTACGCTGTAATCCATCTGGACCATTTTCATCCCACATTTCAATATATTTTTTTGTTATCCTTACTGGTTAAGAATGGAGCACTCATTCTACTTTTCCTTTTTCTCTCTTGTTCGGCGGGTGTCACCGCTCGGAGTGAGAACTTTTTGGAGCTGGAATTTTCAGCAGTGCACTGAAACATAACCTAATGTTTTCAATAATTAATAACGTACCGTCAAACATGAAACGTCTAGCACATTGTACGATCCGAACAAAAAAAGGAGAGCGGCCACCATGCTATTTCGCATTTTCTTCGTAAGTAACTGAACTGACACGGCGCCAGTTCTTTTTGTAACCGCACTTAATTCTTGAACCTTCGGGCTAGCGTGAGGTATGTCACATACGCCATAAACTTTGTGATATAACCGATTAAACTAGAACGACAAACATAATTCTTATGTCAAAAACAATACCCTGTCCAACGCAACCCAACCTTGTCAGGTTGGATTAATAATTTTTTCCCAAATAAAGGTGTGAAATTTCCGGGTCTTGTGATATTATATCCAGTGGGACATACAGATTGGGAAAATTCTATTCACGACATACGATATACACAAGTACGACAGGGAAAATATGAGAAAAACTACTTGAAAGGGAGAGAAGAATAATTGTGCGCAGTCAGCGATGGGCGTGTGTTCAGTGCCCCCTATTTTAAGGCGGATTCATGCAACGTTCATTATCATTACATTTTCATTATATTATAACTACATTTACATTAGAAAAAGTTAATTACTATAGTTTCCTATATGATGTTCATGCAACCACATTATTGAATTTCAATTAAACTATTGCATTAAGAAGTTGGTCTACTTTCAACTATACAGTATAATTACATTATATTTTTAGTGAAAACCATAGAGAAATATAATATAATGTCTATGTCTATGGTGAAAACGCTGAAAACCATGAAATCGCATGCGCCAAAAATGTTACAGCTGTCATTCCAAGGTCTCCTTCTATTTCGAGCAGCCAATAATACTTTAAAAAGTAGAGAAACTGATATATTCCAACACGTTTTTGCTGAGAGAACCTGATAACTTCCAAATAATTGCAAATAACTGACCTCCTAGCACAACCACAAACGATTCAAATGATATGACGTTTATCAATTGCCAGTCTTGTCACTTCATAATTAATTCGTTGCATGAACTGGTTTGATTAGGCAGTGATAATGTAATTTAAGTGTATTTATAATGTAATGAAAATGTAATTATAATGCACGTTGCATGAATCGGCCTTTAACCGCTGTTGCTAAATGTACTTATCTGTAGAGGCTAACAATGTTAAATACCGATAATTGTTAAATCGAAAGCAGTGTATTGACTTTATTTATTGCCGATTGTAATTTGATCAATTTTTTTTTGCACTATATAATTTTCAATTTTATTCTTCTTTGTGTTGACCTTACTCATTTTTTAAAAGTCGATATTATTACCATTGTCGATTTTCTCTCACTAAATACGGCTTTATCCCGTGTTAAAAGTACCTTAGAAAGTACCAAACCTTCTAAACTGGCCATGCTGCTTTCATATCAGATTTGTAGCTGGAACTGAACACATGTCCAACGCTGACTGCAAACAATTATTCTTCTCTCTCTTTCAAGTAGTTTTTCTCATATTTTCTTTGTCGTATTTGTGTAAATCGTATGTCTCGAATAGACTTTTCGCGATCTGTATAATATGTCCCCACAGGTTATAAATTGTTAAAGTGAAATATAGGACGTTTCCTTTGAAAATACATAACTTTGAAAACCGGTGTGAAGTTGGTAACCCAAAGCTGGTAACTCATTTGCCGAACAATACCGAACGATCAGTGGCGTCGTTAATATCATTTTCACTACGTAGAGAATAATGAAATAGCTAAGAACAACAACCCAAGTATTTTAAGGATTCACAAAATATTCAGCCCGAATAAAAATCATTAGATGTGGTTAAAGGGGTAGATTCAGTCATTTATATTGGATGCAGGTGATTTTCACGGAAAAAACAATTATGACGCAATTTGAAATTAATAGTTAAATCGAAATTCCTGTCGAAAGTTGCTCCGTCGTTCTCTTCACCGTCAAAATGACATATTTCGAAAATAAATAACAAAAACTATCCCTTGAAGATTAGCTAAGTCATTTTTCCCCCTGTTGGGCATTCGATTCATCTTCAGGATCCTTATTTATAAATTTCAAGTTGCTCCGTCATTTCCTTCACCGTCAAAATGACATATTTCGAAAATAAATAACAAAAACCACCCCTTGGAGATTAGCTAAGTCATTTTTCCCCAGTTGGGTATTCGATTCATCTTCAGGATCCTTATTTATAAATTTCAAGTTGCTCCGTCATTTCCTTCACCGTCAAAATGACATATTACGAAAATAAATAACAAAAACTACCCCTTGGAGTTCGGCTAAGTCATTTTCCTATTGGTTGAGTAAATTAATTATCATCACTTTCGACAGGAATTTCGATTAAACTATCAGTTTCGAATTGTGTCATAATTGTTTTTTCTGTGAAAATCACCTGCATCCAATATAAATGACTGAATCTACCCCTTTAACCACATCTAATGATTTTTATTCGGGCTGAATATTTTGTGAATCCTCAAGATACTTATTGTTGTTGTTCTTAGCCACTTCATTATTCTCTAGGTAGTGAAAATGATATTAAAGACGCCACTGATCGTTCGTTACACCCTGTAACTAGTTTATAGATATGGAGCGTAAAGCTATCTAACATTTTTATATATTACCTTTTTCTGTATCTTTTATGATAATAGACTTTCTCAGCTTTATCACATTAATCAAAGGATTTTGTTTAATAATTATGGAAATATTCCATAAAGTAAGTGTTGAGACAATAATTAATTTGTTAAATTATTTTCACCATTTTTTTTTCGAAATGGCTTTCACTCACTTTTTCTATCCAAATTTTAATGGATGTTCGAGAGTTGAAGTGACCCTAATGATAATAAGAGCTAACTTTACCCTGATGATCAAAAATCATCAGTCAAAATTTCGTCAGGTATGTAATCGCAAAAGAGTGTTCTCTTTCTTCGAATTTTTTTTCGCATTTAGCGATTAATCCGGACGAAACCACTTATGTTCTTTAACACTTCCTTTGATCCAAAAGAAGGTTTCACGCGTATGTATTTAGTAATGAATGAATGCATTGTGTTTGTAAATTATAGCACAAATAAGGAAATAAGCGAAACGATTAACAGGGGCTTTACGCTTCACATTACAGGATGCGTGTTAAAAGGGTTCTCACGTTCAATACCAAATAAATAAAAAGGAAACATGATGTTTAACCAACGAAAAATCACTTTAAAATGTATACAAAAAAGGTTTTTATTTGATTTATAAAATGATTGAGGGAATTCCATTTATTGTTTGATTTTGTATTTAATGTATGTCGATAAGAAAAGTTTGGGGAACTGGTAGACTTGGTGTGCTAACTTTCTATTAAGTCTGCTCCAACAGCAATCAGAAACTATTAGAGAATAACCTGTCATAGCAAGCAACGAGTTTACTTTCGCGTAATTCCTGATTGCAATAGTTGACTACTCTCTGATCGTTTCTAATTACAGACCTCTTGTAGTGAAGTTGAAGTAGAACCTGGATCATAATTAATAATAATTACCCGGCAGAATTTGTGAATAAAGAAATTAAGAACATAGAGAAGGGCTCATTGTTAACACCCCATAATAATAACAATAATACTAATAATTCAGCTAACTAACATAATTTTTAAAAACTTGACAATACCGTATGTTAAGGTCTTATCAGAGAGAATTAAGAAAATTGGTAATAAATTCAATATTCGAACTACACAGCTTGTTCAATTGAAACCCATCTTTGGTCCAGGAAAAATTTATTGACAAGTACAGTTACAAATAACTACCACTACAATTGAGGCACATATCCCACTGTTTCACCAACCGATGTATACCCTGCTTATAGAATTCTTGTGGCTGCTGCTGGAAGAATTCTTTCACAGCGTTTTGTACTTCTGCGTCCGACTGAAAACGGTTACCTTTTAACGCCTTTTTTATTGGCCCAAAGATGTGAAAATCGCAAGGCGATAAATCGGGATATAGGGTGGATTCTCTAATATTCGACAAAAATAATATTAAAAGAGATTCAATAATTATTGAATAATCAATACAAAGAATGAAATAATTATTTATTGAATTATTTGAAACAACATAAATTGAATATTTCAAATACCAAACAAAGAGAATATTAATTGTTATTAGCACGTCAAATCCAAATCTTACACACGCTATAGATAAGACGGAGGAACTTATCTTAAAGGGCTGAGGATGTTTGCAGCTCTTAGCGCGATGGCGGCAGTGGCGGTAATCTCTTCGGCAGACTGTGGACCTCGTGCACGGGCAGGAGCGAAGTGGACTGAAGATGCAGTAAATTGCAGTAAACTTGCCTTGAACTTGACTTAAGCTTTGCCTTAAAAATATAACTTGCCTCAAAGTTGTCCTAAGTTTGCCTTAAGCTTGCCGTAAACTTCCCGGCTGCAGAGCTGCGGAAAAAAGAGAAAACAGGGATAAGGAACTAGAAAAGAAACATTAGGAAGGAACGAATAAATAGAACAGATCAGGTAAAAAAGGAGCTTATGCTATAGCGCATACAAAACCCGAACTCCACGTGTCAAAATACAACTTAACAGTGATCTGTTTTATTCTATTCGTTTTGTTCCTCAAATACACAAAAAATGTAAATCAGCAAATAAGCAATAAATATAGATAAGCTGTAAGCACTAGAAAATAACCTAGGGAAAATACAATAATTAACTTACCAACCAGACAATAGAAATTGTTTACCACAAATTAAAAATGAAATATAATTACCATAAATGGAAGGGGAATTTGATAAAAATTAATTTTTTATTTCGGAGTGGCTAATGCGACAAGGAAACGGCATGTTTAGAAATTTAGTAGAAATTTGGGAGGAAGTGACTAGTGAGCCAAAAAATTCACTACATAAAATAGTTTTTCAGACGAAAAACGTAACAGCTGAACAGCATGTTACAAAATAATAAGTAATGCCACAAGGAACTTACAGAAGATATAAGTTTTGTTGCTTGACACTTTTCTAAACAGTTTTCAAATTCAAAATCGAACAACCGATAACGCATACAGACACTTTAAAAATTATCATATGAAAAAATTAAAATTGCAATTGCAATCAAAGTTAATATAAAGGGTATATCAAGAACCTCTTTTGTACCAAGTTTAAGTTCTTGCAATTGAAAAATGACGAAGATATGAATTTTCAAAAAAATGTTTAATTTTCCGTTTTTTTCCTGATTTTCTTGGTTCCTGATTATCCAATTGACTTGTTCGACCCCTCATTTTGTTCGTATTTTAATTATCTACAGTTTATCGATACATACTATTGAGATTGCATCAGTACGTTTCACGCTATATGAAAAAACCCAAAAAATAAGGTTTTTTCCTTTTTAAATGTTTATAACAAATGACTGAACAACATTTACATGTCCAAAACATATCAAATCATACTACGAAATATATTTTATATGATGGCATCATCCGTTTTCTACTAGGATTTTTGACAAAAATATTTACCTATTGACTACTAAAGTATTTATCTAAATGGATCATTTTCTCCATAAACTAATTATTATTTGTTTACTAGCTTTCATCGAGAGAATACCGAAAACAAATATCCTTCAGCTGTGAATTCACTACAGCTTTAATCACATTTTGATAGGCATTTTCATTTATCGAAATCAATTGTATGTTTGACTACCTACTAATATAATTAATCAACTTTTTTTAAGTAATGGAGTTTTGCGTTTCTGTTTCACGAAATTATCCATCGTAATAATGTTTTGATTGATTTCGTCAAGTGATTTATTTTTTGCGTTTAATGGAATGGAAATGAATTTAATTAAACGAAATTTGTTCCAGTTCGTTTAAATTTGAAAATGCAACTATCGAAATAGGAATATCAAAATATTGATTGATGATTGATGATTGATTGAAATTTTGAGTCGTAATTTAATACAAAACGTTCGAGATTCATTGCTAAAGATATTGTTTTTAGAATATTCAAAAAGTGCAATAAATAAAAACCAAAATCTCTGGAATTCTCAGAGAGAAGGCGTGCTAGGTGGAAAGTGATTCAATTGCTGACATCACAGCATGGTGAGTGTTATGAAATTTATTCTTTTTGTTGTTTTTAACCTCAAAAGTTTCACTTATATTGACGAATATTTTTGCGTGATGAAATTTTTATGAGTGGTCCCCGATACCTCAACAGCAGTCACGTAGCTATAGTTTTTACATGGGGAGGGTTTTTGTTTTTTCATCTGATAGGTTTAGAAGGAAAAAGCTTTATTGAAGGCGCCGCCTAAAGCAAAAAAAATTGAGTGCCACGACCTAAAGCAATTTTTCAAGTTCAAGAAATAATGTTAAGTTTTTTTTTAAATTATTTGTTTGACTTGGCTACAACTAAAAGTATTTTTAAACATCCTTTTTCGTTTTGCCCCCTTCTGCTGAAATGGTTATAACCATGAATATATATTTTTTTAAAGGAGCCGTCCCTTCGTCGGCACCACCTCAGCCTCTTGGGTTTATTGTGGATTCTCCTACCATTCTGACTACAGCCTATTTAGCGAATCCGTTCCCTGTATTAGCTCATACAGGTTCTTTACTGGTTGTTTGTAGTCTTTTGGAGTCATTTGGGGTCTACCATTTAGTTTTTGCCTCCTGTGGTCCAGCGTCTCACAGTTGCTGTTTCAGTGTCCTTTTTGCATCTCCTGCATGTGAGGTCTCCGTTATACAGCCCTATTTTGTTCAGGTGCTCCTTTGTGGAAAAGTGTCCCGTAAGAAGCCCCGTTATGGTGCGTTGTTTGTTCCTGCTCATTGAGAGCAGTTCTTTTGCTACTTTTTTCGATGGTTCTTTTATAAATTTCTTCCCATGTGTTTGCCTGGGCGTATTCTTCCAGAGTTTTATGGATTGTTCTTTTACCCACCCTTTTAAGACCTAGTGGAGCATCTGGGGATGCCCACAGATGGTTCGGGTCCGTTCATCAGTGTTGACGATCCTGCTCTTGCAAGTTCGTCAGCTTTTTCATTGTTCCTTTGTGACCTGGGACTCACTCCAGTGTTACACTGTTCCGAGTCGCCAGTCTTCTAAGTTCTTCGCCGCATTCCCATACCAGCCGAGATGTTACCTGTATATTAATTTGGGAGCACCTATTTTAAAAAGTGATAGATGATTGAAAATTGAAGCTTTTTTGAAACAGAAAATCAATCTCACAAAAGTAAATTTAACCTCTTCAGGTAAATTATTCACAATTGTTGAGGAATCTATTTCTATTGCCACATCCCGATGAATACTCATATTGCGGCAGTATGCTTATAAAAAATTATTGTACCTTTATTGTATTTTCTATGGGGAGGGTGTCAACCCCCAAAACCCTCCCTTATTTACGTCCCTGCTCACCAGTAAACAAATTAAATGAACACAAAAAATAAGGCGGAAAATATTGTTTAGATGCCAGAGGGCAGAAAATTCTCAACGCAATGGTTTTTAAAATCTTTCACCATCTGTCACCTGAATATTTTGATTAAACCTCAGTTAATGTCTGAGTTTCTTATTATATTTTCCTATTTTATGGTTTATTATGCTCATGATTCCCAAGCACAAGAAGCAAACGGTCTTTTTCTTATAATGTTACACTTTTTGGTGATGTTTCAAATTTCTCAAATGAGGCATTCAAAATTTGGTACAAACGATTTTTGTTTCATCGACAATATTACACATTATTATTCTTTAATACATTGAATATTTCTAGATCACAATTATTCATTCATTAAAAAAAACTGTAATATTTTTAGGTTAGAGTATTTTTAGGTTAGGTACTTTCTGTATTTTCGAGGAAACTGTGGAAGAATAATTGGCCTAATAGTTTTCCTATTATTCACTCACTTGTGTTTCATTGTAACTTGTATGCTGAATAATAAATGTATAACTATTATTATTCGGTAGGCAAAAAACAGTTGTGTGTCACACATGCAGAAAACACTTAAGCAGCACTTAAGTATCAGCTCATGCATCTAATAGTCTCGGGCTGTCAAAGCTCATTTTATGACCTTGCGACACAATGTAGACTCACTATAGAGCCACGTGAAGTTTGCCAGCTGTCTTGCGCAGAAATCGAAATCGGTATTATTTATCTATACTGCCACGAAACGACCGTTTTATGCCATTGGTGTTACAAACGAATATCGCCAATCGTTAATTGTAAATATGTAAAAACATCGAAGAATTCCCAAATATGTTTTATTTAAATTATACATACGATAAATACATTTTTAATAGTCTAGGTTTCTATTAACCTACAAAATGTGAAAGCGTTACGCTACTGATTTGAAGTAGTCTAATGTCAGTTTTACAATATGGCGCTGGCTTTGACAATAAGTTTGCGCATACGACTGCAACTTCAAGTCGGTTCTTCTTTCGTGAAACAAAGTCTACTATTATCTACCAAACTTTAAAATTATGCGTATGTAATCGAAACAAATACTCTGAACTCTTTCTCGATGATTTTTTTCTCTGAATACACCTCTTGTTGTACTTTATGGGTGCTGTGTAATATGCAATCCGCCACTGGATATCACCGCGATTATATTCTCGGAAATCTCAGTCTTGAGGATGATATTTATTATAGTAACATGAAGATGCGTGTATTTAAGTGAAGTCTGTCTATTGGATTGTCAATGGTTTTTACATCACTTTTGACTTTGGCTGATATATCTACCATAAGAAATATTGGTATTGTTGTTCAATCACAGTCTATTAGGTATGATTGTGTTTCTTGTTAGTGACATTGACATTGGCCATAATTTCTTTATTTGTTTGTAGATTATTATCTACAATGAAGACAAAAATTTGTTCGGACAAAGTAGAGATTTGCCTATACAGTGGAATTAATTTTAAATCGAAAGGTACCAAATCTAATTGAAATTTAATGACTGTTGTCTAGATCGTCGTATTATTAATGGTAGGACCGTCAGGGTGGTACTACCGATTCTGTTTCACTCAAAAAACGTGCATGGATCCATTATGGAATATTCCGATTCACATAACACATTTCATGTACGCTTATGTTTATTTCACTGAGTTATCAAAGGAGTGCTTCAGATTTTATAGATAATTTTTTCTTTTCCACGAAAACTTGTTTATTTGGCAAAAATATGAAAACAAACCGATTTTATCTAAATTCGGTTTGTTTGAATGTTTTTGCCTTAAATAGACAAGTTTGAGTGAAGAAAATAAAAAATTACGTGATAAAATTTGAAGAACGAGTTGTATTTGGCAAGATTATTTTTTTCAACAATTCAAAGTTTTGTTGCCGCAGCTATTGATGTATTGGCAATTAATACCGATTTGTTCGTTCTAACTTTATCCATGATTTTTTATGGTGTTCGGCATCAATATGTAAATATGGATTCAACGAATCTGCTGTGGTGTGTTATTTTGATGGTTTCTTGTTCCTGTATACCTTTCTTCTTTAGATGAGTAACCAAAGTTGATCGGCCTGAGTGATTAGTTATTCTTCTTCTCTCAGTGTCAAGTCCACATTTTTCGGCTGATTTTTTTAACTATTTGGCCATTTCATTCTTACCCATTGGTACTGGTACATTTTTATACCAACTAGCATTTGCATCAGTGGTGATATTTTTACCGCGTTTATCCATATGCTTATTATACAATGTTATGGATTCTCTGAGTTAGATGTCAACCATTTTGTATCGGTGCATTTTTTATTTCCACCCTGGCAAATTTTACTAAATATAGGATTATATTCTAATAGTCCTGTTTTATCACATGAATTATTTAATTCCTCCCTGATATAATGGATAAGGCAATTAACACCTTCGCCTTCGCGCCATGCTAACTCATAGGAAATAATATGAAAGAACTTCATTTCGAGACCCGAAGGCGTATTTTCGTCACACGAACCGATCACACTCATATATTCTTCTTCTTCTTCTAGTGCTGTTGCACTTTGCTTTCTTTTTCTATACAACTTTGCAATTTTTTTTCTTTTGGCATCTCGCAATTCTCACGCTTTTTTAAATTCCAAATCTTGAAACGGATTGAAGCTTATATTGAATTCTAGGTAGTATTTTTCCTGTATCAACTTTGCTGTTACATTCCATATGGTTTTCTAGTATATTCTTTGTAATCTTCGCCGTTACATTTTTTCATATTTGCTGTCCAGTCTACTAGAATTTTTGCAGTTTCTTGAATACTCGTATTTTTTTGTAGTAGGTAGTTTCTGATTCTACAAAATGCTTCAAACTGATTCCATATACATTTTTTGGATTTTATTGTGTTTTGTGGAGTGGAATTTTGTATAAAATGATCAATATCCTCTTGGGTGATGGCACTAAATCGGTTTGGGTTCATTTTTCAAAGCTTTTTTAGTTTAGTTTTGACGTTTCAATGTAAACAAGGTATTATCGATGAGGAAGCAGAATTATCAGTAGTAATACCGAATGATTGGCTAGAATAATGTATTGCTATTGGTTAAAACCACCAAAATGTCAGATTTTGACAAGTGAAAAAAATAATCACAACGTAACATGAATGAATGAATAAATTTTAATCCAAAGTAATTTTAGTATTATTGATATTAATTGATCAATTATCGTTTGATTCATATACAGAGCAATGAAATATGTCCTCCATTTTATAGAAATATAAAGACGTTACTTTTATAAACAAAAATTCTAAATTATGACTAAAATCAAATAAAGGGACATTACTTCTTTTACCTAGGGCCACCGCTTTTTTTTTATAATGGAACACACTGTATATTTCTGGATCAATCGAAAGTTTTAAAAGATATCAACATATTTGTCATTTTGTTTTTACAAATTCCGATTGGTGCAAAAAAATAAAGTGTCTAATAATATCATAAGGAAACAGTGTTTGGACACTTTTCTATGAAATTACCAATATAATTAATAATTCTACGATGGATTAAAATTTGTTAATAGTTTGGTTCACCACGAATAAATAAATAAACAAGCAAAATAAAGCGTAAATACTGACGTGAGGAAAAACCCAGATTCAAAGTAACTAAACAAAAAATAAAAAAATTCTAAAACACGTGTACAGCTTATGGGACATCTTTACAAATATTGCAAGGATGTATCATAAAGAGAACAGACAAATTTACAAGATATTTACGAAAATAAAGATCTTCTAAATAAAGACATATTTCTTCTTTATATAACTAAGTTCAATATGAGATCTCTTAAATAGATAGTAAGTTATTTTTAGCATTTTATTTTTATTTTTTAACATATTTATTAATAATAGTAATAACGTTTTGTCAGAAATCACAGTGAAATATTTTTAAGTATATTTAAAAAATCCTTTACGGGTATAGATTCTCCATGTTTAACGAGATTTGTATAATATTTTTGAGAAAAATAAGAATCAAATTATTGTTACTTAAGTAAGTAAAGTTAAAAGTCACAATCTTTGTATTGTTTTGATTAGCTGAGATTATAACAACAAGTGATTACAATTTTTTGAATTATTTTTGGAACGTGAAGTACTTCTTCCTATTTTCTAAGCACCTATCTTTATACACTACTATTACAAGTTCTTTTCAATGACATAGGTAAGCTATGTCCTTCCTTATATTTTCTAAATATTATCCAACC
This sequence comes from Galerucella tenella, assembly GCA_910591685.1. Lineage (NCBI taxonomy): Eukaryota > Metazoa > Arthropoda > Insecta > Coleoptera > Chrysomelidae > Galerucella > Galerucella tenella. The sequence continues at coordinate 36,284 of CAJUYH010000217.1, read as the reverse complement.
ATTGTTTCACAAGTATTTTTCAAAAGCCATAGGTCAGCTATCGCGTTCTCTTATTAACCATCTCTTTTTCAGTCCTGCAGTGCGACACATGTTTTAACAAATGGCGTTCGCGAAAGTTGAGATTGGAAAAATCCTCGTCTTCGACTCGGATTTTTCAAACCTCTCTCGCTCATGCTATTTGTTAAAACATATTACTAAGGAACTCGTTTTTCCGAATTTTTCCGGAAAAATTAATTGCACTAGGGATATTACCCCTGAAAAACAAAAAAAGGTAGAACGTGTCGCGGGACACACGGTAGGAACTTTAGTTCCTTTTAAGCAGGAATTTTTTGAATCAATAAATAAATACACATATTAATATATAAGAATTTATTTTACTCTGGATGAAACTTCATTTAACAAAATATACAGTAGTATTAATTATAAATAAAAATCTTATCATTATAAGTTGATTGGCACAATAGTTATTTATGATACAAGTGCGTGAAGTTATACTTTTGCGCACGAGTTGCGAAAATGCCAAAATATTATATGAAATAATCCGTACATAAATTAACAACAAATACTTAAAACCGAATAAAATGGGTATTTAAAGGGACCTCAGATTTTTTAAAATTATGTAATACTTCTTACGTTGTAGATAATCAATTTGCATATTCCTCGGTGGTCGAGTAGTAAGCAAACCATCTCACGCGGTAGACCCGGGTTCGATTCCCCGTGAAGAAGTTTTTTTTTTTGTTAATTTTATTTTTAAATAATTATTCTGCTTGATATTAATAACGAAAACAGATAGACGTTTGAAATATTTAGCAGAATATTCATTATTATCGATAATGGTACGGTATCCTTCATGAGGGAGTCCGACTGGCAACATCTACTTATAACAGCATCGTATATTTAAAAAGGGAAACCGTAGCATTATACAAATTGGACCTTCAAGAACTGTACGTTTACCACAAAAAAATTAGTGGAAACATAAAATTGAATTGTTGAATTTTTAATTTGAAGTTATATTACAGTTAATAGAAATTTTTATTTTTTAGATTTTTTCTTAAGTGGGTCGTAGAAAAAATATGCTGTTCGACTCGTGTGGATTGTCCATATCGCACTTGAACGATTGAGCACTCCGCCTACGGCGCCAAACTTCGTCCTCGTGCGATATGGCCATCATATCCACACTAATTGCACAAACTACTATTTCTATCAAAATATGCCCTTTTACATTTAAAAACAACCTGCCAAATGTCAAATCAATTTATCCATCCATTTAAAAGTTATCGAATTAAAACATTCAAGTCTTCAAAATTTCAACACCCTGTTTTTCGAAAAGTAAAGACCTCTTAATCCTCCTATCGTTTTGTCCAATTTTACGAGAGGAATCTACATGCAAACGTTGTAATCACCCTTAACGTTCAAGATGCTTACACCATTTTTTGCGCGATCGTATTGAAATAAATTCCGAATAAAATGATTTAAATTTCTTCGAAATGAACGAAATGTCAAAATTGACATTTATATTTCTCGATCAGTTTAAAATATATTATGCATTTTGGTGAAATTGTTTTTATGATATTCATTACTTTTCGACGTCTGAACGGTAAGTAAATGACTTACCGACGTGTTAAACTTAGAAACCAGTAAACGCAACCTACCGTCCTGACAACCGATGCTGTAAATAAACGAAAAAGATCAATAGCGCAAAGCAAATATGCAAATAATAGTAAAAATTTATCCGAACAAATTCAAGTAGATCACCAGCACTGCGAATACCAGCTTTGCATAGAATTTTAATGTAGCATCTGTGGTTCAGTGGAAGAATGCTCACATTCCACGCGGGCGACCCGCGTTCGATTCCCGGCCGAAGCATATGAATCGCTGCTTCGTAAACGAGAGAGAGACTCAGGAGAGAGAACACGCACGAAAGCAAGGCACATAACGAAGCAACGTAACATAACGTAACGTAACGGTCAGATCTTTTGCGTCGCGACCCCCCGGTCGCTCAAACCCAACCTGACGTAGAGAACTAAGGTTCCAAAACTAAAGTTCCAATAACAAGTACTGCAAATGGGGATTTCCCGATGCTTTGTAGCTGTTCAATCAAAAATGTAAATACAGTCAGGGATTTTTGATTTGTGAATATTTTTATAGCTTTGTACGTGTACACGTGAATAGAAAGTCAAGAAAACAGTGTATTGAATTATTTTACACGGAATACACTGTTTTCTTGATTTTTTTTTGCTTTTGTAGCTGTGATTATCCTGAACTCTTCATAAAATAATTAATTTAGAACCAAAAAATTTTACATTGAAGTAATTAATACTGATGATTATAATCGTTTCACTGGCTAGCAAACTAGGTTTCTTTTTGTCCAAGTTATCTTTCAAATAAACCTGTTTTTAATTTTGACGAATTCCCATAAATCCTTGGAGTAATTCAATTAAGATAAGCAAACTAGATCAAATTGATATTATAATCGGTATTTCCATCCTTTCATTATATGCAAATAGTATATTAACAACAGTAATTTTCCGACAATGTCATTCTATGAATAATTCATGTTATGTAGAGTATCCGAGATTGATTATGTAATTTGAAAATGTAATCGATATGCCACTTTAGAACCTGTTTAGCGTACCTTAATCAATATACCGTTAATTTATTTTAATAAATTTGAAATAGTATTACCGAGAAATTTTTAGGAAGGTCGACTGGAAATATCGATGTTAAGTGAAATTGTCTCGGACCTGTGGAATTTCGTTGTTTCTTTTTCTAGTTTTTCACTTTTTCATAGGAAGTAGTTCCTAAAGTATATTTTCATAGTTTTGATTCTAGGATATGTTTTATCAAGTGGGTAATCCTGAACGAGAAATTAGTTAAGTTTTTCTGTGTTGGTAATGAATAATTTCGTTAACTATCTGTGGAAAGCTACATTATCAGCGAGTAGTTGATTTGGGTGTGCAAGGATCTTGTAAGATGGGCGATATTAAAGGGGTATATATTGTTATGATTTTATTTTGTGCCTTTTTTGTTATTATGGCAAATTTTAATTATTTATATTTTTTTGTTTTAATCAATTTATTTTATTCAAAATTTTTTTATATATGTTGGGCGCCAAATTGTTTAAAAAAATTATTAATAATTAGTTACCTTACTTGTATTATGAGATTCTTTTAACCTCAGGGTCGAATAGTTCCAACCTGACAAACAAACTTGTAAAAAAATACTATTTTTTTTTAAATAAAATATCTATGATGTGAAACAATAATCATTTATTTATTTTTTATTTCCAATTTTCCAAAAAAATCTTCCTCAAATAAATTTTCATATACCCCTCGTACACTCTTATTGCCTTCAGATAACTTGCAATTCCTCTGTTAGAGGGCGGTTAAAAGTTATGAAATTCTGAATGTGAAGATGGATGTCAAAACTATGAATTATTTTATTTGTTTTATGGATTCTAATTATTTAATTATTATTATTATGTGAGTATCATATTTTATTTATTATTTTAAAGTTCAAACTGTAATATTTTATAGGTATGTAGGAAATTTAGTAGTTTAAATTAATCTATCAAAAATTGTAACTAACCTCAAAATTATTACTCTTTATATTATCTTTTACTTAACAAACTAACTATATCTTCTTCTCTTCTTATTTAATTTAACTTACCATATTTAATCCTTTTATCCTTCTAGGTGTCAGAAATACAAGATAATAAATTTCTTACCAATTTGTTACTGTAATGTTGATACTTGTCAATGTCTGCTGAGCTGCTTACAGAACTTTCTTGTCAGACACTTATACGGAGTATCCACATGGACAAGCTTCACTAGATGCTCTCTTCGCTTCAAAATCTGATCCCAACTACCATGGACAAGCTCTATTAGATATTCTCTTCGTTTCTGTATGTCTTATTTCAATTTTTATGTATCATTGCTTCATTTCTCTCCTTTCCAACTATAACCTCTCTTTAACTAAATATCTCAAATATAACTCTCCTCCGTCAGCTAGTGTCACCTTTTTCCTTTACAATTTATATTATATTTTTTAGCCTTATTTTTCCATCAATAATTGTCTACCTCTCAAAATTGAAGTTTCTTTTCATAAGCTTCTAAACATTTTTTTTTTATTTGTCAAATTTTTTAACTGTCACCCATTCTATAAATTTGTTTGAAATTTCAAAGTACTATAATTATATTGTCAAAAGATTTTAATACTTTCTTTCTACTTTTAAATCCATATTACCTTTCATCCCACCTCTTACAATTTATCTGATGGCTTTCACATATATTTTATACATATAACAAAAAAAACTTTACTTTTAACATTACATTTCATTTTCTATTCCTAATATTTTTTATACTTTATACATCTTTATGATCAATCATGTTTTCCTTTACAAATACACTTTCTGAGATTTTATTATTTACGCTTTAAAATATTTTAATCTTTAATATTATTAAAGCTTGAACCTTTTCTTTTTTTGAAATTATTATTTTTAAATTCATATTTTGTCTATGTTTTGAAATGTTGTAAATATTGAATATTTAATTTCATTTCAATATGTTACCGGTTAAGTTATTTCATAGAATACCTAGTTATTCCATGAAATAACTGGTCGTGTACGTTAAAGTGTAAAACTCTCTTGTATTTCATGGTTTAGCTAGTTATTTCATAGAATAGAAACTCTGACGTTTCAATAAATTAGTATTGTTGGTGTTTATTGTAGGATTCTATTCCTACCGTTAACTATCGTAAGGGCCATAAAATGCTGCAAAATGTATTGAAAAGTTCTAAAAACCGCATGGCTTATTGTATTGAAACGGTTGAGCATCTGCTGTAATCGCGCCTTTACAGTTAGGGAAGGAAGGACGTCCAATCAATGCAGAAATGGCCCACTACAAAAATGGATGAAAAAGTCTCACTTTATTCAGACAAACACATCAGGATATTCCTGGCAGAAGCTTTAGCTTCATACAGATGAATTTTGACTCTTTTGGAGTTCCTTGGTTCCTTGGTAGCCCTACTCTTAAAAATGGACTGTTTGTCCTTACCCTGGATACCAAGCCACTTAAATCAAAAGGACAATGAAGAGCCAGATTCATTAGAGAGAAGGAACACGATGTGTATTTACCTATGAATCCCGAATATGTCTGCGAAATATCCAAAAGCGTTGTAAAAAACCAATAGCAGTACTTGGATGAAAAAGCAGCCCTGAAGAGGGTGAAATCAAAGGGTCAATAATTAAACAGGTCGAAGAGTTCATCTCCAAAATTCACGAAGTTTCTACTAGACCTGAGAGGACTTTGTACATTTATCAAACACATGAACAAAATTGGATTGACAGACACAACAAAGTGCACATTTTTTGAAGAAGACGAGCAAACCTCAGCACACATACTTCACTGCACCGAGGGTCTGGAGGTTTTCGACCATAGGCGAGGAAATAGTAATTTACGTTACAAGACCAGAAAGTAGTGTTTTTCAGGTCGAGACAAGCTTGGTGAGACCTGAAAAACACTTATTTTGGGTGCGTGACGTACAATATTTTTTTAAGACATAAACGTCACATTAAAAACCAACGAATTGTCATCACTCGACAATATATCGAAACGTTGTTACCATAGTAACGAAATCAAGGTAGATTGTATTATAAAAAAGCGATTGTAAAAATGAAAACAAAATGGATGTCAGGGACCGAAAAAAGCTTCCCTGGCGTCCATTTTCCGGTCTAGACCGGCACAACGTTATTTTCTGGACGAAAAATTGTCCAGAAAGTGTATATTTTCTGGTCGGTCTTAAAAAAAGAAAACCTTCCCTATCTATGAGGTCTGACCTGTGGAATCTAATAATATAGATCGTTCTAGACAAGAAACTCTAGCATAACATTGAGGCATAAACAATTAATCTGTAGCCGACAGAGACTTCTAGAAGTAGTTGTGCGGTTTCATCGAACGTTTGTATAACAATGCAGATAATTTTATTTGCACCGTTCATCAGCGTCAGTTTATTGTCGCTTGCGTTTGCATAGTTTTATAGTTTCGTGCTGATGGTGGTGTCTTACGATCAAAACGATTGCCCAGTTTATGAAAGAGCTTGCTGTCACATCCAACAAGTCGAAATAAGATCAAAGCGTAGACCGTGATCAATTGGAGAAGTTCATTCTATAATATTTGAATGGAACTTGTAATACAAATAATTTGGTCGACAAAATCAGCAGCAACAGACGAAAAATCTGAAATCATCGATTCGAATGTCAACAGGCATACATCAAACAGGAAGTCCCTGGATTCAGGAATGGTTTCACCGAGAGCTTGTGGTGATGGTATCGTAGAGAACGCATTCGTAAGAACGACCTGTAGCTAAGGGCTTGCCCTCAAGGCAATGTTGTTTCACTGTTGTAGCACAGTGACTAGAGCTAAGAGGGTTGAATAAATCTCATCGCCAAGTTTTAAATAGTTAAGCCAATCGTTTGGTGTCAATTTGAACTTATTTATTAAATTTATATAATTATGACTTCAGTTTTAGAAACCAACTCTTACACCACACACTGACTGACTTACTGGCCGTGACATTTTTCTCTGGCTTTGCGATGAACTGACGATCATAGATAATATAACACTGATAGATGGGAATCTGACCCGTGGCGCTTTATATGACGAATTAATTTTACTTGTGGCGCCACCTTGAGAGTCGGAAAATGAAACTCTAACACATTTGACATGGTTGTGATCTCCGCTAATAGTGGAAAAAGAAAATTCCTGTACATTTACAGTTTTTCGCGGCTGGCGCCATATTCAAAATTACTGTGATTTCATTTTTATTGCAATATAGCATTTATGGTCCATTATTTGATATTTCATTCAAAGTAACTCAACATTTTGATTGATATTACAATAATAACAATCAAATAGTCAAGTTAAATTAAATGAGATGTCAAAAATGGGCCATATAATGCCTGGAGTGGGGAAAATAAAACTATAATCATCAAGTTTATATATTTTATTCAAAATAAAAAGTACACAGCCAATAAAACGTTTTTTACATCTTTTATTGTCAAATGTACCTAATTTATGAAGCATAACAATTTTTTATACGAAAAATAGTTTTTTTTTATCAGCAACTGTTTCTGTGGGCAGATGTATAATAAGGAAAAAAAAACATTAAACACATCTATCTACAGTTTGCTAATAACACAGCAAGTAACTGAAATGAGCTGCACACTATTTAAAAAACAATTTACAAGATTATGACTATCATTACTAATATATTATATTATGTAGTTACATTTGGATATTTTTAATCGGATAGCTCAAACACACATATTGTGATTGTGAACAATTACATATTTGTTTCTTGACACTACTTATACCTTTAAAAAATGTTTGTACATATCTTCAAGAAATGATGGTTTTAGCTCTTCAGTATCTGTAGACAATTTATTTATTTACTAATATAATACTTTATAGTATATTAAGTATTAAGAACGGTAAGGGTGGTTTATCGGTATTATCCTTAACGTTCGAGATTCTCATACCATTTTTTGCGCGATCGTATTAAATTTCGAATAAAATAATTTAAATTTCTTCGAAATGAACGGAATGTCAAAAGTGACATTTATATTTCTCGATCAGTTTGAAATATAATTTGCATTTTGGTGAAATTGTTTTTATTTATTACTCATTATATTGTTCTGTTCGGTTCTGTTCATTGAAAAAATATAAATAAACTTTGTTCCTTTTGTGGGATCAATGAAGTAATATATTATTTAGGACCACTTAAATGTATGTAGGGTTAAGACGTCGGTAAGTAATTTACTTACCGACGTCTGAACGGTAAGTAAATCACTTACCGACGTGTTAGACTTAGAAACCAGTAAACACAACCTACCGTCCTGACAACCGATGTAGTAAGTAAACAAAAAATATCGATCGCGCAAAAATATATTATTTAGGACCAATTAAATGTATGTAGGGCTAAGTCGTCGGTAAGTAATTTACTTACCGACGTCTGAACGGTAAGTGAATCACTTACCGACGTGTTAGGATTAGAAACCAGTAAACACAACCTACCGTCCTGACAACCAATGCTCTAAATAAACAAAAAAAATCGATCGCGCAAAAAAATATGTTATTTGCTTGGTTTTTGATGGGAATTAAACAAACCAAATAATACAACAAAAGGAACGGACAGAAGAAATTTTATTATATACATACCATTGTATAGTCTGTACAGAAAGTACGAGGAGTAAAAAACCCTAATTAAGTATGCAAAACCTTTACAGGGAGCACCATGAAATTTTTGATAAATCTCTTACTTTAAATTACATTTCTTCCGTAAATCTAAAAACCAGGTAGATCGACCCCGTATTTGTTTCAGTTGTAGCAAAATTTAGGGTTTCTTCATTGTTAAAGGATTAGCAGATAGGCAATAACGCAATGCAGTGGTGTGTATTTTGGGAAAAAAATACGTTTTAAATTATAATATTATAAAAAATGAAAAGAAATAATTATTGGAATACATTTATTACTTACATTTTATTCTATATCCGACTCGGAAGAGGAAGAATCGTTGTTGACATTAATAATAATAGGGTCGATTAAATCATCACAAATATTGTCAATTTTCAACATATTTGCCTCTACTTTGATAACATGCTCGATACAGTTTGTCCAATTTTCCTTACTAACATGACTTACAGCACTCTCAAACAATTTCACAACATCGTTTATTTTAAAAGTAGTATTTTTTTTCCAACTTCCCCCTTTACCTGAGCCCATATTAATTCTATGGGATTAAGTTCACAATGATAAGGGGGAAGTCGAAGAGCTGATAAACCACGAGAAGAAGCCATTTCTTCTACAATGTAGGTTTTGTATTTATTCTTGTTCATTTTTGCAATTCTGTAAAGTTCTTTCCTTAGTGGATCTTTTGGAAACTTAATATTTTTCGAAATAAGCCACTCCAAAAGCTCTGCTTTACGCCAACGACTTGTGGGCAATGCTTCTCGTAACCGTGAATGGTAACTTGCGTTGTCCATAACAATAACAGCCCCTTTTGGAATCAGATCCAACATTTGAACAAACCATTCCTCGAAGACATCCCCATTCATATCTTCGTGATAGTCCCCCGTGCGTTTTGAAATAAAAGTTAATAATCCACCATCAACAAAACCTTCAGAACTTCCAACATGGACGATGATAAGTCTTTTTACTTTTCCAGATGGTGGCTGCAAACCTAACGACAAACCTTCCACGAATGCCTGCCTTCCGCTTTTAATCTTTTCATCTTGCCAAGATTTGGAAACTGTATATCCAGCATTTATACACACATATATACAAAAATATATAAAATAATTATTGTTCTGTATCTGTATCTGTAGAGTGGGGAGGGTGAGTGTGTAGGCTCACAGCACTTAGGCCACATGTGACCCATTGTACATCCTCCCGAGGAGTTGTCCTCCTAGGTCATTGTCCATCCTGTCCTTCTCAGGAAGGTGGACAGATCACTAGGAGACATCTCCTTTATATCGGCAGGTGTAGGCCAAGACTCACCGAACACACACTCTCTTATTGACGATAACTCCGGACACTCGCATAAGACATGCCTGACAGTTTCATCTTCCTGTTCACACATCCTGCATAGAGGTGTGTCCACTAACCCCATAGTATGGAGGTGTTTCCTTAGTTGACAGTGACCAGTCAGAAATCCTTCTGTTAAACGTTTCCTGGTCATCGCCAAGTATTTCTTCGGCGCCAGCTTTCCAGGGTCGCCCAGGGTGATCCTGGCAAGACTGCATCCTTTGATTCCATCCCATCTCTTAAGGGATTGAGCATGGGTGTAACGTTTGGCTAGTTCCGCAATTGTCGAAGTCGTTAGGCCGTAGGTGTCACTGGGTCCTAGAATTTTTAGTCCAGCGGCGTCCCTGGCTAAAGAATCAGCAGTGCGATTTCCTTTACTCCTGTCATGCCCTTTAACCCACCTCAGGATAATATTGTTATCTGCCGAGGCGTCAGCTAAATCTTGGTGGCACTCTAGTACTAGCCTCGATATAACACGTTGTCTGTTCAAGGCTAATAGGGCTTGTCTACTATCAGTGCAGATTGTTATGTTTTTTCCAGAAATTCCTCTTCTGGTTAGTTCTTTTGTGGCAATTGAGATACCAGTCAGTTCAGTTTGAACCATGCTGGTATTGTTTCCCATTCCCCACTTAATCTTGAGGCTCAGTGCTCTCGAGTAAACTCCTGAGCCTTCTTTTATTTTTGAACCATTTGTATAAATGCGTATTGCATTTGCAGCATCTGGCTCTGTGTTCTGTTTTAATTATTGTTACAGATTGGTTTGTTTTCTATTATGAATAAACTGTGTTGCCTTTCTTTATCAAACTTACTAAATTTTATGTACCTCTATCACTTTTTTTTATTAAAATTAGTACATCCCGTTACCTCTGACCTAAATCGTATATTCTTTAGCATAGCTGCAACTCATTCGTTCAATACAAAATGTACCTTACGGTATACCCTCTCAAAATATATTTTGGTACGTCTATGAAATCTATTTAAATGAATGATTTATTACTCCTCGTACTTTTTGTACAGACTATATAAGTGCTCAATGCCCTGCAATCCTTCCTCCTCAAACATCTGGTTAGTGGATGGAATATCTATAACATAAAAATTATGTGTTCATTTTTTCTTATGTACATTGTACGACTGCAAAAATTATAGTATAACGAGTTACATAAAACTCATCAATTAAATTCCATAGGTTTCATAGGTTTTCCTAGGAGTTTTAACTTTCCCAAGTGGGGAATAATCAATTTATGTTTGCATCATATCTACAGAATGTTTAAATGAGTAAAATTATTTCAAACTTATGACAATAAATACCTTTATTTTGCTCAGGAGTTGTTACCTGTGAGGCACTAGTGGGGAACAAAAAATGAGATCCCTACTTTGGATTATAATCTAAGAAACATAGGTACTCCCATTTAATAACATTCAATAAATATATGTATAAAATGATATACTTACCAGTCAAAAACAGGGATAGCAAAGAAAACCTTTTCAATACCATGCCTCGCCTTCTACTTTTGGTAAGCAGTCCGGGCCAACGTGACGAGGGCCAATTTTGTTGCCCTATTAAATCCAAAAAGATGGTTTTCACTTCTTTCCAGCCAAACCGAATGTTGTTCTTCATGGCTGGGAAGTTTAAAGCTGTATGAAAGAGTAACTACTTTAATATTTTGTCACTTTTTAGTTAATTAAACATGTTTTATATAATAAAAATGAAACTTACCTTGTGCACCTCACACTACAGTATAACTATGCATTTTGTTGCCATTGTCTATTGATATAAAAAAGTCCACACTAAACTAATCTAACTTAACTATGCAACTGTGAGTCGCTGGACCACAGAAGGCAGAAACTGTATGGTAGACCCCAAATGACTCCAGAAGACTTCTACAACCAACCAGCAAAGAACCTGTATGAGCTAATACAGAGAACGGAATGGCTGAATAGGTTGTAGTCAAAACACTAGGAGTATCCACAATAAGCCCAGGAGGTGGTACCGGCGAAGGGACGGCTCCAGGGAAAAAAATCTAACTTAACACACTCTGTCGACCTTAACTAAATATTATATACTTATATACAATAACGAAGAACAATAATTTGGAAAATTATGTAAGTACTGCTAACCGACAAAATCGTCTTCAAACATTTGTTCTTAGGTTAGGTTAAACAGTGGATTGTGGGTGGGAGTCAGTGGTAGTATCTTTCAACGGCGTCACAGTTCTTTTCATGTTCTTATTAAATCCGCAATTTTAGCATATTTTCCGACTCCCTAGGTGGCAGTATCCTCGCTCGTTCAGAGATTCCCTACCCTGCTGACGATCGCCGTAGATATCATTTGCTTGTGGCAGTTTGAAATCGCTACGATATATCGTTACATGTGTAGCGTCCAAAAATGTAAACTCAACTGCATTTAACAGTCGTGAGTGATAAATTCTTGAATAATACTTTCAAATACTATTATAGATATTGGACGATAATTTCGAACCTAAGATATCTTTAGCCGGTTTATTTATATTTTGAAAATTGATTCTGCAATCATCGGCGGAATTGAACAAGTTAACTTTAGCGTAGATGAATAAATTTCACCGGTTATAAATCATCAAGAAATAAAAATTGACCCGACATAGACAACGTTTAATTAATTAATGGGAATTAATTACCATTGGCTTAATTAACAACAACTTTGATATTATCTTTAACCGAATGCACTGTTCGAACAGATTATGAAAAACGTTCATTACTTTGATTCAATGCAAGAAATGAAAATAACATTAGCAAAACTTGTCTTAAATATTGTGAAATGAATACGGGATTGAAGGTCTTAACAAATTTTTTAATTCTGGTAACTAACATCTGTGAAGTTGTTTGGGAGATCAACCATTTAAAAATTTAGAAAAAATTGAAAAATGTTCAGTGAAGTGATATTTTGTACCATCGAGATGCTTTGGTGCTCCTTGATCCATACTAATTGGAAACTTCGGTCAAAGTAGCCAAACCCAAAAATTTTCGAATTTTCTACCACCGAGGAAGAAATATTTGTCATGTTTAGGTTGTAAATATCCGTATACTAAGCCTCGGCTTTTCAAAACATGTAGTTGAATTCAATCCAATCTATTTTTGTAAAGATCATTTCTTGGATGAAATTTATGCTGATAGATGTTATTATCGTAAAACATAAATTTCAGCCAAAGAGAGGGGTGAAATCAAGTGATGCAGTTTTGCCGGGATCATCCTGGGTAACCCTGCGAAGCTGGTGTCGAAGGAATACTAGGCGACGACCGGGAAAAACCTATGCTCAATAGTAGGACTTCTGACTGGCCACTGCCAACTAAGGATAAACCTCCATACAATGTGGCTATTGGACACACCTCTATGCAGGATGTGTCAACAGAAAGACTAAACTGTCAGTCATGCCCCATGCGAGTACCCGGAGTGTGAGTTCGGTGAGTCTTGGCGTACATCTGCCGATATAAAAGAGATGTGTCTCCTATTAACCTGTCCTGTCCTAACCTGTTTCTGCAGATGGATGTGGGTATGTGTTTTTGTGAAGACCTTCTGCACTTGTCTGATACAATGTTTGGGTTTTTTATGTCAAATTTCTTGTAATTGTTGGTATTAATTACTTGGTCATGAATTGCCATCATAAATCCTTCTGTTTCTGGAAATATAGTATATTACATAACGTGTGCGGAAAGTGACATTTTTCACACGAGTGGGAAATATTGTAGCACGAGGCATGAGCCGAGTGCGTCAATCACACGAGTGTGTACAGTATTGTACAGTATTTTTCCTACGATCACGTGATAATTTCACCAAATAATGTGTAATCAACATCTGACATATTATTACACAAAATGTTACAATTAAAGTCATTATAATTGATTTAAAAATTAACAATAACTATCAATAGTGACAAAAATTCAAGTAGTTTAACTATGGATATAGATAATATAGGTAGGTTATTACAATTATTAATTGGTTGGATAATTATGGAAATTGAAATTATTATTGTTCATCATACTTCATACATACTTATCATGAATACCTTTCAAGATGATTACATTTTCCTACTATTATAACAGGTGATTTGGATTAGTTGGTACAACATCAGATTTCTGACGAAGAGTACGCGGGTTCGATCCTCGACCGCGCCCTAAATTTTTTTTAATCAAGAAAATGACAAAAATTTCACTTTTCAAATAGATCGCTTCAAATTTAGATATTACATAGGTAAATCTAATTAAAAATTATTTATTTAACAGCTTGCCAGTGGTCAAACTTAATAAAAATTCATTTGACACCTTTTTTTATCCGTACACGTACGGATAAGTTTTTTTTCCGTACGCGTATGAATAAAGGCCACTTTCCATAGAACTAGACAGTGCGATATATGTCACTTTCCTATGTGATCGTAGGAAAATGTATTATTATTATTAGTATTAGTATAATTTTTAAATCTTGCACCATTTCCTGTTTGATTCTCTAGTCTATTGATAGCCATCTACCTAATATACGTAAGACTTCCCTAGCAATATTTTAAGTTTTTTCACAACAATTATTATTCAATTAATAATTGAAAATAGGACATTCGGTATACCGCCAATTAATTTAACTTACTAAGAACGACCTTGAAATATATCTCTTGGTGTATTATGTATGAAGTAGGGAGTTAACGAGCAAGTGTACTTGTAATATGCAAGAGATTTATTAGCTGGAATGCAAGTTAGGCGCCCTCGCAACCGTCCTATCGCCTGTGCTATCTAAATGAGAAGCAATTAACACTCCTAACTAGGAGGTTTTTATTTTTGTTTTCATTTTTTTTCACTTAACACACGGGAAGCTTCATTATTCATGGTTGCAATTATAAAAGAATATTGCATATATTGGATGCAAACAATCAATTTGGATTTAATAACGATCAAAGTGTGGGTGGATTTGTTTGGGAACAGCTCAAGTTTTTGGAAACTCCATTACATTCTAGTAATTATTTTTGTTCAACTGAAAAATGCAATGTAATCGAGCATACTTTATTCTAATTCTTACTTTTTACGTTATTTCAAATAAATAATCATCAGTAGTTTTTCTGTCTCTAAATAAATTGTGTATGACGAAAATAGCGGATTGAAAGATAATATTGACGGTATTGAAAAGCTGGCTGTCGACAATAACTATGGGTATTGTCAACAAAGCTGCATGCAAGCAATTCATTTTACGTCACCTATAATAAAAAGAAGGCACTCGTTAATCATAGTAGTTTATTTCAAAGTATCCAGTTGATTGTTTACAGTCAGCTTAAGAAGTTTGCTCAAAATCAATTTTTTGACACTCATTAAACATTTTTGGCTCATGGGTTACGGTTGCCTTCATTATATAAGCGTGGCATAAAACTGTGTTACATTTTTGACGCGATTTCTCTTGGTATTATTTTGAGCTATTAATAAATCTACAACTGAAGGAACTGACTTAATGAGAATACTCTTCATCCATTTACCTGATGAAATACATCTTTTTAGTCTCAAATTCATAGATAATTGAAACGCTGGGTCTTTGGAAGCTCATATCTTGGCAAGAATGTGCGCTTCAAGAAACTTGAACTAGTGGATCAAGAAGAATAAATCCACTTCTCATGTTTGTGAAATGCATCTGTATCTGTCTGTATCTGTAAAAATTTGAAGGGTGGGTGACCTCCACAGCACTTAGGCCACAATAGGCCCATTGTACATCCTTCTGAGGTTCAGACTCCCTTCTGGCTCGTCATCCAGCCTACTTGTTTGAAGTAGGCGATAACGTCGCCGGAAGTAAGCTCCCTCATGCTGACTTGTGTTAGCCTGTACTCGCCGAATACAGAAAACCTAAATTAAGAGAGTGTCGGACATTCACAAAGAATGTGTTCGACAGTCTCATCTTCCTGTTCACATCCCCTACAGAGTGAAGTGTCAGACACACCCAGTCTGTAGAGGTGTTTTCGTAGGTGGCAGTGACCGGTCAGAATACCCGTGGCTGTCCGAAGGTTCTGTCTGTTCATAGTCACGTATTTTTTGGCTACTTTGCTGTCCTGATACTGCAGCAGTTCCTTGGCAAGCCTGCAACCTTCTGCATCGTCCCATCTACCCTTAAACTTATCAAGGGAGTGTTCCTTTATTAGGTCAATCATAGCCGACGCCGACAGACCAATGAAAGTGCCAGGTCCCAAGAGTTTTTGGGAGGCTGCTTTCCTGGCTAGTGAGTCGGCAATGTGGTTACCCTTCGATTTACTGTGGCCCCTGATCCAGCCTAGAGTGACTTCGTTGTTGCTACAGCCTTCGATCAGGGACAGGTGACACTCCAGTACTAGCCCTGATGTGATACGTGGTCTGTTCAGGGCTAGTAGTGCTTGTCTACTATCTGTAAGGATGTGAATTTTATTACCTGCGGTGTTTATTTTGGTAATCTCTTTTGCGGCGAAGTAGATAGCAGTAAGCTCTGTTTGAGCAGCGCTGTCATTACAGCCCATCGCCCATTTGATGTTTAGATTCAGAGATCTGGAGTAAATTCTACATCCTGAGCCTATATTGGTTTTAGAGCCATCCGTGAAGATACGGAGTGCGCCTTCTTCTGTGAAATGCATAGTGGAGATTTGGTAGACTTAAGATACGACACCTGAAGCTGGATTCTTGAATCATCGAATAGAGCTTTCCGAGACAAAACGTATTTTTCATTATACCTCAACGTGTGTATATAGGGCTATTTATTTTCCCAAGCGCTAATAGTATATTATACACCCAAGTGGTGGAGACTATTATTATTGACCAAGCGGAATAAGGTGCTAGGCTTATAAATGTCTTCACCACCATGGTGTATATACAATTTTTTCCACTACTAGCCAAATTTAAGTCAACAATTCAAAATAATTCACAAACGCACCACGAGAATCGTTTACCCCATCGTCTGACTGACAAGTACACTGTCAGTTTTCGATATATTATGAACGTACTCGTTTTGTCATCAGTCATTTTTGGTTGAGCGCAAATTATAAATCAATGGCATTTTTATTCAAATAATTTTATCTTGATAGGTAATTTCAAGCAGCAACTATAAGGTTTACAAAATGATGTTGCACAAGTTTTCGTTGAACTACTATCCCTGAATTCTTAAAATATTTGAATTAATCCATTATTGACCTAGCCTAGGTTAATAATAGAAAAAATTATTAACCACTAATAGAGAAATTCAACTTCTCAGTTGGCAAGAAGAAGCAATAATTGTCAACTTCACAGCTAGTAGTGGAAAAAAATTCGTTATTGTTTATTTCCGCTAGTAGCACTAAACAACAATAATTATTGTATTATCACAGCAGATGTCGGTGTTTTGAATTATTATTGTTCTACATTATTAAAATGCTTTCTCCTGGAGAACAAATATCGCTGGAAGCGGTAAAATAAGTGCACAATTACTGCACACTAAGTCATGTGAGAGATATGAAAAGGAGTTTGCAAGTGGCGCTAGCAAAAAAAAAATGTTACAACAGTAAGTGATTGGGTATTTAGTCCAGTAAATGAAGGAGGAAAAAAAGGAAAAGTTAACATTAATGACGCCCTGTTTTCATCTTCCGGTTGGAAGTTGCATTTGGTACCTCATTAAACATGAGACAAAGTTCTGCATGAAAACGCGTGCGAGGGCGGAGAAAATGGCCCCAAAAGACCAGGAAAATAGATTTTCAGCCAATATCTCCTTAAATATGGCAGTTAGAGATTTTCGGTTCAGATAAAAATTGAAGTTTAATTAATTTTCTACAAAAATGGTCCTTATGATTTTTTTCGCAACATTAATATTTTCTGCAAAAAAATCGGGTTGAAAAACCGGAAATTTTGAGACTTGTGAAATATGCAGGTTTTGTACAAAATTCAAGCTGGGGGTGTTGGAAATCCATTATTTTCAATGTTTTGGATTGTGGAAACCAATTGTAGATGGTGCAACCACATTTTACAGATTGGGAAAATCCTCGGTGCCATAAATGAGAAATCCTGTAACCAGACACTTTTGATGGATATTTATGTTTTCGAGGGTCTTGTTTTCCTCTCAGATGAGGCCTCAAGATATACTTATTAGGAAAACGGGCTATAAGATTAATTCTAGCGAGATGGACCTCACCAGTGGACCTGAATCTAGCAGCAATCAGCTTTGCACATGTGGCAAAATACTGATGTTCATTAGGTTTTTGGTAAGTTAAACTGAAAATGCCCCAAGAGTGGAGAATATTTACCCATAATACTATGTTTTGGGTCGGTGATAAAAGTTAATTTCAACGAAAAACGTCAATATTTATTCAATATTTTTCACTTTTATGACTTTTCTCTCTATAATTGACAATAATATTTATCAAAATAATGACAGAAAACAAACACATTTATGCCTCCAAGCGTGGCCGCATGGTTTGTAGCAGACGACACGAGCGCCACGTGAAGTAATAACTTATAGCGTATACATTTAGATATACTGGTTTTTCCGCGGGGTATCAAAGGTATGACTTATATACATCGATGGAAAGGTGGGAATTTTTCCGTTACACTAGTTAAGGTGTTAAAATGTTAGAAATAAAGAGCAGGTAGAAAAAAACCACCAAAAAAAAGTGCGTTTATTCCTTGAGCCCGCGTTATCTAATTTTATTGAAAAATGGACGACTTCGTCAAAAAAAGTAATTGCACAATCGAAAAGTAGGTATTCTTAGCTTTCAAATGATGTATCATAGAGACCAATCAGATCATGTATAAATTTTTAATTGATGGTTGTTCACAAAATTTCCCCGCTCCAAAAACAGCAAAAATTTGGGATTCAATAAACAACGATTAAATATGAAAATTAAAAAAAATTAGGGTATACAAATTTCAGAGATGACAAAGGACCTTATGAGGACCCATAATCAAGAAAATTTTGAGAAAATTAGTGCAATACAAAAAAAATAGGAACAAATTCATGGCGAGGTCAAAATTGCCCGGGAGCAGAAAGATTGACCCGTGTTCCGATATGGCCAAAAGAGTCAAGCGTAACTCAATTTACAGGGTATGATGCATTTTTCACAAAGTTATTGAATAATTTGTCCCCCCGCTGATGTGTAAATACACGGACTGTGCTCTCCGGCATACATCACAGAAGCTCATTATTCGAGGTGCGCTTGGTGCCGTTTTTCTCGAAATCGGTCAAATTTTCGAGAAAATTCATAGGGACCATTTTTGTAAAAAATTAACTGAACTTTAATTTTTATCTTAACTAAAAATCTCTAACTGCCATATTTTAGGAGATATTGTCTGAAAACCTATTTCTCTGGTCTCTTGGGGCCATTTTCTCCGCCCTTGCACGCATTTTCATGCAGAACTTTGTCTCATGTTTAATGAGGTACCAAATGCAACTTCCAACCGGAAGATGAAAATAGGGCGTCATGATTGTTAACTTTTTTCCTTTATTTACTGGACTAATTGTACTAATATATTGTGGGTTCTCAAGAATAGTGATTATCCGTTACAAGGCCGATAAGTAACAAATAACGGATGAGGTTCAGCATTTTAATTTTTCGACTACCTAAAGATATTATTTTAGCTGAATCCCTGGACTTTTATTTATAAATAAAAAAATATTCTAATCTCTCAAGATCGCATTAACTGCAAAACTATTATCATGGGTATAATAAATGCTTAATTTTTATTTATATTATCTCTAATAAGATTTATAATATCGGTGTCATGGAGCTCAGGTGTAAAAAATCACAGTTATCCTTAGCGATGTTTTCAAGTAACGAACGACTGCAATTTAACAGTCCCAACAATTTCCTAGAGTGGAATAAAAGGAGTCAGCAGCACTTACTGTTCAACTCGAATGTATGAAACTGACTAATCTGAAAATAAATCTAGGGAGTCTTTAATAATTACTACGGCGCTTTCAGCTAACTACACCGACTCTTTTCGTATCGCTTTCAACTTTACCTCAACCAACTAGTTAGGTAAAACGACGAGAGGGATTGAAACGGAAACGTTGACGTTAAGTTAGTTGGAATAGTGTATTTATATATTTACGTTAAGCCTTCACAGATGTACTACATTTCCTGCATAACTTTACTCGGAAGCGACACGGTCTATGGGAAAATCACCAATTCCTGTGAGTCGTTTTCATATTTTAATTACGCTAAGGATATTTTATACAAGGTCTCGTTGAAAATATCTGCAAGTATGTATCAACTATTTATACTTGAAGGCTGGGTTAATAAAATGTTAATTTGCAATGAAAAAAGCCATAAAAGAATAATAGCCTGCTCTGTATTGTTAGAAATTGAATAGATAAGGCTTTTACTTTATGAAGATTCATACTAAACGGTGAAGTTGAACAATTTAATTTGTTTATACAGTGTGGAAACCACTTATGGAATAAAATTGTTTATGTCATTATTTTAGAAAATTATAAAAAATGCCGAGACACGTCAACTTTTGAATTGAATTGTGCGTTATGTAAACATAAATGTGAATGTACAGGTTGATTCACGCAAGTATGCTATAGTCGGTGTTGGTTTTTTTAATGAAACACCCTGTATATTTGCATATTTTTGAAATCCTCTTAATGAACGAATTCCAACAAACTAATTAATGTATGGTCAATTATTAATTATACAAGATGAAATTTTAAAATTGAAATATTGGTACTTTTTTAAATTAGCTAGATATGGATTTATCAAAAATCTAAGCTAACTAATTATTAGACGTATTTGTATATTAAACAAAACCTGCTACGCCCATGAATTTTATCATAAATACCTAAAAATTGCCTAAAAACGCCAATAATTAGACTAAATCGGTAAATAATGTGGATTGTTTTCTATTCTGTCAGTTGTTGATGTGTTGACAGTTTATACTGAAAAAGTAAAATATTTGTCAAACACTCTTTCCTTGTCGACATAACAATAGAATATTTATCTGAGACTCACCGAATTGAGATTTTAATGATGATCGGGTACGGGGATAACTGCAGAAGTCAAGTTGAAGTGGCAAGCTTATTTTAATCACAGGTATCCCGAATTGCCTAATATTTCACAAAGTACTGTGTCTAAAATTCATCCACAATTCAGAGAAATTGGACATGTCAAACCACTGAAAAGAAAACCACACTTCGTTGAAGATCATGTGAAAGTGGATATTTTGTTAAGTGTCGAAGAGAATCCAACTGCAAGTACACGTCAAATTGCCCGTGAAAATAATGTTAGTCATACAACTGTTCGAAGATGTCTTAATAAAGAAAAACTTCATCCCTACAAATTAACTTTTGTGCAGGAGTTAACAGAAGGCGATCCAGATCGTAGAATGAATTTCTGCGAAAGATTGATGAATAAGCTGAACAGAAATGAGATAGCTCTTGGTACCATTATTTTTTCTGACGAATCAACATTCACATTGAATGGAGAGGTGAGCCGACAGAACTGTAGATACTGATCAGCTTAGAATCCTAATTGGATGCGTGATACACATACTCATTACCCTCAAAAGGTGAACGTTTGGGCCGGTATCATAGGCGACCATATTATAGGTCCTTTATTTATAGATGGAAATTTGACAGCTGAAAAATATTTAAATATGCATAGGAATGAAGTTATTCCTGCGTTGGCAAACTTATATCCCAACGCAATAGATCCTAGCTAACCGAATGAAAATGTTTGGTTCCAGCAAGACGGGGCAACACCCCATTATGCTTTAATGGTAAGAACTTATTTAGATGAAATCTTCCCCAATAAATGGATTGGACGAAGACGTACTATTGAGTGACCAGCTAGATTGCCAGACCTTACACCGTTAGATTTTTTCTGTGGCGTTATCTCAAGAACAAAGTATATGCAACACAACCAACTAGCATTGTAGACCTCAAAGACAGGATAACTACAGAAATACGGAATGTTCCACCTCAAACTTTAAACAAAGTTAAGGAGGAGTTCTATAGGAGACTGTGCTATTGCCAACAACTAGGTGGAGAACATTTTGAGCATTAATTTTAATGTATTAAAATCAAATACATCAGGTATTTTAGGTATGTGTTTAATAACTGTAAAAATAAAAATTTTACCCTGTATAATTCATAATTGACCATTCATTATTTAGTTTGATGGAATCGGTTCATTAAGAGGATTTCAAAAATATGCAAATATACAGGGTGTTTCATTAAAAAAAACAACACCGACTATGGCATACTTGCGTGAATTACCCTGTACATTTACATTTATGTTTACATAACGCACAACTCAATTCCAAAGTTAACGTGTCTCGGCATTTTTTATAATTTTCTAAAATATTGACATAAAGAATTTTATTCCATAAGTGGTTTCCATACTGTATAAATATCAATACAATACCAATCTTCCAATTTTAATTATAATAGACCTCTTTTTTTCTTATTTTTGGGAATCAAACCACAATATTATGTTTTTATATTTTTATTACGACGTCTCGGTAGCGTAGAAGTTTGAAACAAGTGTTTAACGAAAACCAACACACACAAATAGGTATTTGAATTTTGAATCCAATAATTCTATGAAGATTGTCTAGTTGTCAAATTGTTTAAAAACTAATTCATCTTGACAACGGTAGCTGGAACGCTATTAGTCCAAGATCCCAGAGCGATGACATAACTTATTTTCAAATAGATGAAATGTTAGGTTCTCAGTAGCATCCCGTGTGCTTTGAACACCTGTGTGTTTGTGGAGCTATCCTAAGGGCCCCTGGGCAGATATCAGGTGAGAAAGATGACTAAAAATAAGAGTTACTTTACTTAAATTTAAATGTCTGACTTTTAAAAATGTTTTGTAGAATAATATTCTAGTGTAGTATCATAAGTGTCAGACACTTTCCATGGACCAAAACTTTTGTCATGCGATTTAAACCTCCACAAGCTCCGTAAACGTTTAGTATTCAGTATAGCTCGAATCTGTTGGAGCACATATATAACTTAGTAATGGTTGCCTTGATAACATATTTGAAAGTCAGACATGTGACAATAAATAATGTTTATTTATTTTTTGTGGAGCTTTAAAGCGTCTGACAAAAGTTTTGGTCCATGGAAAGTGTCTGACACTCATGATACTACACTAGAATATTATTCTACAAAACATAATATATATAAAAATCAGACATTTAAATTTAAGTGAAGTAACTTTTATTTTTAGTCATCTTTCTTACCTGATATCTGCCCAGGTGCCCTTAGGATAGCTCCACAAACACACTAGTGTTCAAAGCACACGAGATGCTACTGAGAACCTAACATTTCATTTATTTGAAAATCAGTTATGTCTTATCGCTCTGGGATCTTACTCTATATCGAAACGTGGTAATTAAAGAAATAAAAACATAATACTTATTGTGGTTTGATTCCCAAAAAATGAGAAAAAAGAAAAAGTAATGCTACAAGGAACATACGGAAGATATAATAGTGTATAAGAAATGTCTATTTCCAAAATCAGAATGTTTTTTGTTATTTTTTAGTTTAAAATTATAAATTCATGACCAGAAAATCCAACAAGTACAATCACTGCATTACTATATTTATGTGCAAAATAATTGGATTGAAAATGGCTATCAAGGTCAACAAAAGTTAATGTTTGTACTCAAAGTAACACTGTATAAGAGAAAAATGATTTAAAAGTAATAATTAACAGTGATTGATGGCTGTGACTATATAATATTAAAATATGAAATGAATCCAACATTAAATAACCAAGGTAGGTATATAAATTATTTATTCGTTTAAATCGCATAGTAAGATTAGAAAGAGCACATACACGAATAGTATACACACAACATTAGTTTTACACAAAAACAAAACCTCCGAGAAATATGTTAAGCAGAAGATTATTGATTAGGGAAATGCATTCAGTGGAACTGTTTTGAATTCTTGCATGAAGTATGCGCATATGGAATAGCGTGCTATTCGCCATGAGGCATATATCACACAATACGAATCGACTTATAGATACTAACATGTTTATATATGTATAGTCTAGGAGGTCGCCAGTTTATTTTTTATAATATAGGTACTGTTAGAATACAAACATTGATTATTAAAGGAGTAAATTGAGTAATTTGACGTTTTATGAGTACTTTACTTTTTCCATTATGGCCACAGATTGCAACTGAAAATGTACGCCTCACTAAAAAATTCATTCATGTCTTCTCCCATATTAGGTTTTGAAAGGAATATAATCTAAACACACGCTGAAAAGGTAGGGCTAATGGAAATTTGTTCTCAAGTTTAAACTGATATCTTTTATTTTCGGACCGTGATATAGGAAACTCATGTTCGAATGGGTTGTAACCAGTACACAGACAGTGCTGAACACATCGCCTAACAATTAAACCCGCCTCAAACTCGCCGTTATTCCCGCCTCAGAATCACTACCCTAAGACCAAGACGGGCCACACACACTCACACACTCTCCGTCTTCTGATCCCTTCTATCACACCTACCTTTCACATGTCATATTAAGTAATTCTCTTCCCCTAACCATGCTCTCCACTATGCCACTCACCTCCTTTCATTCCTCCTCATCTCTCAACTTATCCCCGATACACCGCCCCCCTTTGTTTCTTTCCCAACTTCCTCAGCATTCCCTCTAAAAATCTACATTCCTTTTTCCTCCACTATTTCTAGCTTCATCATGTGCCCATTCAGGCGACAATATCCCGTTAGGCTCCCTGTTAAAACTGTTAGGGCAGTTTTACTTTGACTTATGCATACATGAGATCTCAACAGGTTGTAGTCCCTTAGAAGAATCTTTGATTGTCTAAGCCCCGCTAGATTTTTTCAATAGTCAGATCTTCTCTTTATCTCGGCTTTACTTATTTCTTCCAATATTAAATTATATTACATTAGAGCTGATTTCGCAAAAGGGTTCAGGCCCCCAAAGGGGTATTTCAGTCCCCCTCTATGCATACTCTTAGACACGCGTAACTCATTCACAGACAAACTTCCTCGTTCTTGACTATTCAGAAGATGGCGTTTTATGTATAAAAGGGTAACCAGATAATTTCTTTCAATTTGGCTACACATAGGGCACATGTGTAAAAGCTGAGAAGGTAAGACTATTGCAATACTTGCATGTGTAAGGGCAAATAACATGAGAGCCTACAGCAACAGGCAGATCAGGATCTAGAGTGACAGTCAAGCTGCGCTTAAAGCACTTCAGAGCTCTAAGCTAACATCTCGGCTGGTATGGGAATGCGGTGAATAACTTAGAAGACTGGCGACTCGAAACAGTGTAACACTAGAGTATGTCCCAGGTCACAAAGGAATAGCTAGCAATAAAAAAGGTGATGAACTCGCAAGAGCAGGATCGTCAACCCTGATGAACGTACCCGAACCAGCTGTGGGCATTCCCAGATGCTCAACTAAGTCATGGTTACAAGGGTGGGTGGAAGAACAACAGGGGCTACTTACGGGACAAAGTAGGGCTGAATAACGGATAGATTTGCAGAAGGTGCAAAAAGGACACCGAAACAGCTCTGCTTATATTATGCAACTGTGAGACGCTGGACCATAGTAGGTAGAAACTGTATGGTAGACCCCAAATGACTCCAGAAGACTTCTACAAGCAACCAACAAAGAACCTGTATGAGCTAATACAGCTGAGGTGGTACCGGCGAAGGGACGGCTCCTTAAAAAAAAGACTCGACCTGAAAAACACTACTTTCCGGTCGTAACGTAAATTACTATTGCCGGTCCCTGACGTCCATTTTGTTTTCATTTTTCCAATCGCTCTTTTATAATACAATCTACCTTGATTTCGTTACTATGGTAACAACGTTTCGATATATTGTCGAGTGATGACAGTTCGTTGATTTTTAATTTGTCGTTTATGTCAAACTTATTATTTTATCTGGTTTTAGTTTTGTTAATCACTTTGTTATAAGAAGTAAAATAAAGAATTAAATGTAGGTATATCGAAGTGTCCCTCTTAAAAAAAAAGGTAGAACGTGTCGCGGGACACACGGTAGGAACTTTAGTTCCTTTTAAGCAAAAATTATGTAATACATCTGACGTTATAGATAAACGATTTGCACATTCTTTGGTGGTTGAGTAGTAAGCATACCAGACTCTCACGCAGTAGACCCGGGTTCGACTCCCCGTGAGGAAGTTTTTTTTTATTGTTAATTTTATTTTTAAATAATTATTCTGCTTGTTATTAATAACGACAACAGGTAGACGTTTGAAATATTTAGCAGAATATTCATTATTATAAATAATGGTACGGTACCCTTCGTGCGGGAGTCCGGCTGGCAACATCTACTTATAACAGCATCGTTTATTTAAAAAGGGAAACCGTAGCATTGTACAAATTGTACATTTAAGAACTGTACCTTTATCACAAAAAATTAGTGAAGACATAAAATTGAATTGGTACGATTATGAATAAAATTGTTGAACATTTTTAATTTCAAGTTATATTTATTTTACAGTATATTCATATTTTTATTTTCTAGATTTTTTCTTGAATGGATCGTAGAAAAAATATAATGTTCGACTCGTGTGGATTGTCCATATCCACGCTAGTTGCACAAACTACTAATTCTGCACAGTTTACAAAATGGAAATGTAGGCCATCAGTTAACTAAACGGATATGATTTCATATACATCTTAGAACGCCACCAATCAGCATTCGAGTTTAGTATCCGTCATTCATCTTTTTTCAATTTAAAAGAAACGTCAAAATAACTTGTCAAAAAAAGTTTCTCTTAGAAGCGCACTGGATCAAGAATATTCATTTACAAAGATAAACTTAAAATAAATAATCCGTACAAATTACCAACAAATACTTAAAACAGAATAAAATGGGTATTTAAGGGGACCTCAGATTTTATAAAATTATGTAATGGGTACATCTGACGTTATAGATAAACAATTTTCATATTTCTCAGTGGTCGAGTAGTAAGCAAGTTCCAAAAAAAAATTGTACGTCACGCACCCGAAAATAAAAGTTTTTCAGGTCTCACCAAGCTTTCCAACTTTCCGGTCTTGTAACGTAAATTACTATTCCGTCACTTTCAGCCTCATCGAGATGTTTTTGTTTTACTTTGAGTTTTCGAACACATATTTAATATCCCAAAGTTTTGTGGGTGTGTGTATTTTAAGGACGCTTTAATATTTTCTTTAGAATATCCTAATACACATCTTGGTCCAGGAAAAATTTATTGACAAGTACAGTTACAAATAACTACCACTACAATTGAGGCACATATCCCACTGTTTCACCAACCGATGTATACCCTGCTTATAGAATTCTTGTGCCTGCTGCTGGAAGAATTCTTTCACAGCGTTTTGTACTTCTGCGTCCGACTGAAAACGGTTACCTTTTAACGCCTTTTTTAGTGGCCCAAAGATGTGAAAATCGCAAGGCGATAAATGGGGACTATAAAGTGGATGCTCTAATATCCTCCATTTCTTTCGTTGCAGATTTTCTTTCACACCTTCAGCACACAAAAATTGAATGACCGCACGCTTATCACATTTGGACGGATTGTTAACAACAAACGCCATTTCAAAGTCACAATACTTAAAATCGCTGTCAAATATGAACGAAATAAACAGATCAGTGTGAAGTTTGCATACACTACTAATGTTGGAAAACGTCAGTTGAATGATTACAATTGTTTCCAAGGCTAACCTGACCAAAGATGGGTTTCAGTTGAACAAGCCTCGTATATATAAAAAAATTATTTATTATAACCAGTTTTATTATTTTCAAATTAGCAGCTTTTTATCTCCACCTTTGAAAAGTTGAAAAATATTTGTTTTTTCATCCACTGATTGATAGCATATTCTACCTTCATATTTGTCTACTTCACATCTACGTCTTCCATAATTATTTTTGTCCACGACCACCTAATAATAAGTCGATATTTTACCTCCTAACAAAAGGTATATGGTACCCATATATCTACTAGAGTGAATTATGGTTCATAATACACTGGAGTGTATTATGGTTCATAATTCACGACTAGAGATGGGGGTACAATATGAAATAAACTTTTAAATCTGTGTATTTTGTTCAGGAAATCTGCTTCTGAAATATATCGTATCGATAAAATATCGAAATCTTTAGTATTGATACTTTTCATAACGACATTTTCTAGTATTAAGTATTTCAAAACAATATATTTATAACAGTACGTTGTATTGATACTTTACACGGTATCGCCCATCTCTATATATGTCAAATTATTTAATTTTGACGTTAGTAATACCAAATTGTCAAGAACTTGCTATATTACTGTAACGATGAATTCATTGAATTCGGATAGTGGAAATGAACGTTCTTGTACACCAACTGAAATAAAAAAAAGGCCGAAATTAACGACTATAGGACTGCTGCCAGAAAAATCGAAAGATAACTATATGTTTACATATTATAACTTCATGAACTGGAGGTTAGTTGACTTTTATTTAATAAAGAAATCAAGTGTCGTGGACAAAGTATAGTATTCTACTCGCAATTTATGGCCAATATTCACTCGGGTGACTTGCGCCCCTCGCCTGCGGCTCGAGACGCAAACGTCACCCAGCGTGAATAATGGCTATCATAAATTGCTCGTTAAATAATATACTATTATCTACAACTGTCATGTAACAGGTACGATTTGACACCATTTTCAGTGTCATCTGCAATTTCAATTTCCGAAAGGAGATTGTCTTCGCTTGAACTCATTTTTATAGATTTTTGTTCATTCAACTTTGAAAATTTGATGACATAACTAATTTATTTTATTTCCACAGCCTTGTCTTTGTTGTTATGGTCACAAAATATGATACACAGTACCTTATGTTTGCAGTCAATATTATTAAAAATACGTTGTGAAAATTTTATAATAAAGGTACTGTTAATAATACTAATAAACAGTTGTAGATAAAATTTTGTACGTAACACGTGTGATGTTAATAATGGCCATATCCCACTAATTACTTAAATTACTATTAATAAAGAAATTTTATATCCTGCTTTTTTACTAACTACCGAGTAAATATATTTCTATGACTACCCTGTATAATAACAAGGAAGAGGTTGAAAATGCAAATTTTCTCAGTAACGAGACGAAAACAATGTTGAATCCTCCTTACGAGTGAGTAAAAGCTTGAAGCTACGGTAATGTGACATATATATATATATGATGAAAAAAAATAAAGAAATGGTCAGGCCACCCGTGGTTCTCTACTTCGTTTCTTTTACATTCCAACTGATTCTTGAATACCAAATTGCATTAGAACCATCAAAACAATGGACTTGAATCGTTTCCTGAAAAGTTAATTACTTAGCATGGATGGATAGTAGATATTTCGATTTATTTTGTGTGAAAATAACTAATTAAGCAAACCTATTTCCTTCCAAAAACTTTATTCCGTAGAAAATTTTTTGACAATTCCAAAAACCAATCAAATTTCCTCATTTTATATCATATGAACAATCTCAGCCAATCATGTCAACATTACACTGAAAACAGACCATGGGCAATTTTCACACGTTGCTATGGATACATATTGATCTATTTCGATTTTGAAGTTTCGAATATTTAATATTTCGAAATGTCACGATTTGGTTGTAATACTGAAACAAAAAATTTTCTATCCGAATAACCCTCGGACATTGATAAATGCTCAAAAATTTTATGACAACTTTCTCAAGCTTGTTGCTTATAGGCAACAGACCTCCGCCTACGGCGTCGGTCTGTTTCCAAGCAACAAGCTTTCGACATCTGTCATAAAATTTTTTCGAACAATTATCAATGCCCTTGGGTTATTACTACTGATAATTACTCTGTTGAAAAATTGAAATTAGGTGTTTGGATAATTTTAATACACATATTTTCATTATTAACAACATAATGGAAATAGGGTACAAGCATAAAGTTTGCTATTGGTGGGAATGGTCGCTTTATCAGGTCTCCTAACAGCTTGCATGCCTATTTTTTCCAAAAAATATAAACTTTACTTTTAAAACGACTTCAATGCCCAATTTCACCAACCATTTCCTGAAGTTAGGTAATACCTTAATTAGATTTCGGAATTGCTAAATGAAATTTTCATTTTACCACGTGCCAAGAATTACTTGAGAGTGACAATATTGGGTATTTTCTATCATGCTTAGGCGTTTCTTAGCGCATGGTGAAACGTAAATTCTATTTTGTCATTCCAAAATCTGATTTAGGTATTACCTAACTTTAGGAAATGGTTGGTGAAATCGGACATAAAAATCATAAAATTTGAAAGTCCGCCAAAACGCGCTTTACGTCATAAAGATGGCTGCCCCATGGTGTGACGTCATTTGTTTACGTTCTTATTCGTGTATAACGCTCTGAGTTCTTGTGACCTAATTTGTTTTTGAAAGCTTTAAAAATGGATAAAGCCGAAAATAAACTTTGTATTCCAAGTATTGCATTGTTCCAGTGTGTAAATCAACGTCTATTAAAACTCCAGACAAAATATTTGTTACTTTACCTGGTGGCGCAAGCAAAAATACACTTAAGAGAAGGGCATTACTTTTGTTTGTGAAGACCATTTTAATGTAAGTACCTACTTCTATGCTGGTAACTTATTCTTAAATAGTTTTAGATTATGTACCTATATGTCTAGGAATCAACCATGAAAACATCATTTTCTTACGACTACATATCGAAATATGGTTGGTATATATTATATAAATAATACATGGTTTAAATCGTACTTACGATAATGCTTTAACTCCTCTTATTTCCTCTGCACTTCACGTTGACTTTTAGAAATAAAAATAGCACACACAAACACGTAATTGTCTCAAACAAACATATAAATGATATTTTTACGTCGATGAAGCAATTAATAGTTGATTAAAATACAATATAAACACACAACTACACATAACCTAATGCAATACCGGCCATATTGACATAAGTAAACACAAGAGATATGACATCACACGTATCATCGGTAGCGTTCGGAAATCCTCGGGTTGTGGTCGGAAAGTGCATTGGAATTTGAATTTCATTTTAAATTTTGGGAGTAATTTCCAATGGAAACTGGTATATTTCCTATTATTAGTAATTTTATCGATTATCGATAATATCGATAATTTTAATCCATTCAGAATAATTAGGGAATGGATATTTTTGAAAAGAATTTTTTTTCATTTTCTCGCTTTTTGAAACGATGTTATTAAATACCAAAAACGACATGCCATACAAAGCTGTAAATAGCTTTTAGTATTATTTCCAAAAAAAGTTATCAGTGCCTGTATTCAAGTCGAAACTGTTATATTCTCCATTGACATTTGCTGCAAAGATAATTTTGATAAATGCATGCCGACACTATTATTCACTCTTATCTTATCAGAAAAACACACCTGGTCTGTTGCCGTTGTTATCTTGACTTTTTCAAAGACTCATCTGTTCGGCTACGAGACCAGGTCCGTACTAAAAAAATTTAATCGATTCTTTCAAAATTATAACATCAAGAACTCTTAGTTTTATCATGTAAACATATAATTTATTACAACAATTGGCAACTTTACGTTGTTACAGTATTACCGGTATGGAATTGAATCATAAATGTATTTTGTTATAGCTTTGAACGTAAGCGCTTCATTGAAGCCAGCTGGAAAGAGCCCTAAGTTCCAATCTGAAGGCGAAAATGAACCTTCATTTTCACCATACCCTATAATTGGAAATGGTTTGTATTATTGTAACTATAAGGATTTAAACGAAAAGTGATTCCAAATTCCATAACAGCACTGAAATGTAATCACCCCGAGATATTTAACATCCATCACCATTGAAATATCCATACCTTTAAGGGATAGAAGTCCCAATCCTACCAGGTCCCTTCTTTTGGTATAAGGCACTATGTCTGATTTGATGGGATCTATAATCCACTTTGTTACTATGTTCAGGGCCTGTATAATACTTTCTCTAACTAGTATTAATTGTATTGTTTTACAATGACCAGATCATCCGCATGTCATAAGACAAAATGGTTGAGTCTTCTCATCAGTTCGTCCATTACAAGATTCCATATCATGGGAGATAGAGCTCCTCCTTGGAGACATCCCCTTGAAACCCTTGCTGATAATGCTTCACCCATCATGGTTGAAAAGATCATTCGGTATTTCGGCATGCAGTATATCCAACTGCACCTTGCTCCGTAAATTTTTCCTTGAAGAATTATTCTCGGAATAACTTCGTGGGAGGTGTTGTCAAAGGAAACCTTTGTATCAACAAAGGCTGCTAATAATACTCCCTTTTTTTCTAGAGCATTTCCATCTCTTGTACGAAGTGATAAAGTTCTTTGTTTCATTGTCAACTGTTTCCCAGATTTACGAATGAAGACCACCCTCACTTGCCTCAAGAGCTTTTGTAACGGATCACCTCCTTTCATAGATCGTCAATTCCCGTACATCACCAATATACAACTACTGAAGATCCTTCCAGATAAACTGGTGGCCTATATAGAAGACACGAAGCTTCTGGAATAGAAGTAGGTAGATAACATGGGCAATGGTACAAAGCCTGGGCTGTTAAGCCCAACTCAAGCGTTCAAATGAATGTATGAAGATAACAGATGTTGCCCAGAGGGCCAGACCCCAATCATGCCGAGCAATTCATATGTTGCTTCTATACCTTTCTATAGGTGTGTTCAATTATTCACTTTTGGCTGCTGGAAGCAGCTCGTATTGGCTGAATTTCGTTTGTTTATTACCGGGCGTGACGCCTAGTCTTACCTTCCCCTTGCCCCATGAGCACATACCGAGAAGTATGAGCTTCAAGCCACGGACATTAAATATTTGACGTTTGACCGGTTTGACGTTTATTTAAAGGTTAAGATTGTGCCGATTTAAATTTAAACCTTACAATAAATATCTAAATATGCAAAATAATATTATTAAAAACATTATAATTGAAAACTGTTACTCTAACAACACAGGAAATTCATTGGCATTGGCACATGACAAGTGGTAAGTGGTTTTGAGGATCCTAAAAGATCGTGTTCGTTTTGCTTAAAAGTCGTGACGATTGAGGCGTCACGCACAAGTGCTTTAAGCCCAAATAAACGAAAGCAACAAATAAGTCGTCTGCATTTAAACTATTACTTTGGATTGAATGTCTTCAAACTAAAATATATTACAAATTAAACTGTACAAAAATGAATATGTCCTGGAAGTTATTCATCTTTTTCTGTGAATATAAAGAAATATTGACTTTGCTTTTTTTTATTATTCAACTGCAAATTTACAATCTACTACACTATAGAGTAATAAGTAAATGAGATGTGGATTGGTGGCTTGAGTCAGGTACCGTCCATTAACGGTTCTCTGGAATTTTACAGATCTTCGGGCCAAATTATTTTTAGTCCTCTTTCTTTTATTGGTAGTTTGAACAGGTTACTGATAAGTTGATTGCTATGATCTGAGCATCGTTTTCTGTATTTATTTGAGCGAGTTGTGATGATGTCTCTGATATATGGTATTCTTAGATCTCTGTGTATAGTGTCATTTGAAACATACCATGGAGCATTTATTAGTAGACGGAGGGTTTAAGATTGGAAGGACTGTAGGATCTTGGTGTTAGATGGTTTGCTGCAACCCCACAATTCAATACCGTATAGTATAGGTGTTAATATGGTCATGTAGATTAAGATTTTGTTCTCTGTAGATAGCTGTGATTTTTTGTTAATTAGCCAATACACATTTTCAATTTTTATATCGAGTTGTTTTCTTTTAGCTTTGATATGTGTTTTCCATGTCAGTTTTTGGTCTAAATGAAGACCAAGATATTTGACCTCTTTGCATATCGGTACTGGATCATCATTAAGGGTAACTTGTGGACAGGCACACTGCTTTGTGGTGAAAGTAATTTGATTAGATTTATTAGTGTTGACTTCGATTTTCCATTTTTTTAGCCATGATTGCAGAAGAGTTAGGTGATTTTGAAGTTGGTTGGAAGCTGTGTTAGGATCAGTATTAGATGTCATAATTGCTGTATCATCAGCAAATGTTGCTATGAGCGTTTCATTGGTAGTTGGAACATCTGCCGTATATAATAAATATAAGAAAGGTCCTAGGATACTGCCTTGGGGTACTCCAGTTTTAATTTGATGATAGGTTGAGAGTTTATCGTCAAACTTTTGCTTTTAACAGCTTTGTCAGAAAGGTCAATATTTACGAACAATTTTCGGGAAAAAAGAATTGAAAAATGCAAAACCGAATTTTCACATAATACCAAACGTTGAAAATTGTTAAAATGTTCTCCTCCTTCTCCGAATTTCTAAACGTCCACCTCTGAATGCAAGAAATGTTCATCGACAACGAGTGTCTCTGCCAAAAATTAAACAAATGCAGCCGTTAACGACTACAAACAGGTTTTTTTTCCGGTGGTGACAAAAAGCCGCGCATACTTTCAAGTACTTTGCTGGGTCCTCTTGAACCTCTCTTAAGTACGCACAAGAGTTGACTTTAAAATCGATCGAGATAAAGAAAATAAATAGATTTATTGTTGACTTTGCATTAAGACCGACAAACTTGAAAATACGAAAAGGATAATGGTTTTGTGAAATACTACTGAAATTCTTTTGGTGAATATATTTTTTGTTATCGATCATTCCTTATAAACTATACACTAATTAAAAAAAATGTACCTATTGTTCATATATTATAGATGTAACAAAAATATATCTGTATAATATAGTCCGGGGAAGTTAGGCCGAAAGTTGTCGTAAAATTGGAGAGTTTTCCACCGGAGATTTTACTTTTTCAAACAAAAGTATACCTATGTAACATAGACTATTTTCCTGAATTTGTGAGAAGATTCCGCTTGAGTTTGCGTTGCAGCTTGCAAACATAGCTTGGAGCACGTGAAATGCAGTTTTTTGTCCATAACTTTTTTGGATTTAATTGTACAAAAAAATTAAGGGCATTAAAATTGAAGGTAATTTTATACCCTATTAGATGACGCAAAGTAATATTTCAAAAAAACATTTTTTTCAAACATTAGTTTTTTAAAAATTGAAAAAAAAATTTAAAATGGTTTTTTAAGTGACAAACATAATTAGAATAACAATAACGACTTCATAATATGGGAAAATATAGTAGTCCGGAACCTGAAAACGTTGGTGCTCCCAGATTTCGGAAATTAAAAATGGTGGCGCTACAAAGTTCCAATATTTATATATTGTTTTAAATCTTGCCAAAATCACGAACATTAACGCTATCGATACGCGGTTAAGTTGTATTTTTATGAACAATAACAAAACAAAGTTATTTTTCTACAATCACATTGAAAAGTAGACTTTTTCGTTTGCCATTTACAACGAAAAGTTGACGTTTCTTGAGGAGAGTTACTTTTCGCTCGCTGAGCGTATGAAATGGCAAAACGCTCGTTGCCCATAACAACCGATACTACAAATACAATAGGTTACAAGCATAAATTTTGCTATTGGTGGGAATTGACGCTTTATCAGGTCTTCTAACACCTTGCATGCCTATTTTTTTAAAAAAATATAAACTTTACTTTTAAAACGACTTTAAAAATCATGAAATTTGAAACTTCGCCAAAACGCGCTTTACGTCATAAAGATGGCTGCCCCATGGTGTGACGTCATTTGTTTACGTTCTTATTCGTGTATCACGCTCTGAGTTCTTGTGACCTAATTTGTTTCTGAAAGCTTTAAAAATGGATAAAGCCGAAAAAAAACTTTGTATTCCAAGTATTGCATTGTTCCAGTGCGTAAATCAACATCAACGACCACACATCGAAATATGTTTGGTATATAAGTATTATATAAATAAAACATAGTTTAAATCGTACTCACGATAATGCTTTAACTCCTCTTATTTCCTCTGCATTAAAGCAGCTGTTTGACTTCATACATTTAAGCAGCATAAATAAGTCTACTTTGGGCAAGTTATCAGTTTGTGCTTTTACAAAACCTTCGCTAGCCATATCTTTACTCACAAAATATGAAAGAATCGTCACTGAACACTGAACTAGTGAATAAAATATATTCTTCCAAAAGTTTTAAAATATCCTCGGAAATATCGAATATTTATGTCCACTTTCCACTTTACGTTGACTTTTAGAAATAAAAAAAAGCACACACAAACACGTAATGGTCTCAAACAAACATAGAAATGATATTTTTACGTCGATGAAGCCATTGATAGTTGATTAAGATACAATATAAACACACAACTACACATAATCTAATGCAATACCGGCCATATTGACATAAGTAAACACAAGAGATATGACATCACATGTATCATCGGTAGCTTCCGGAAATCCTCGGGTTGTGGTCGGAAAGTGCATTGAAATTTGAATTTTATTTCAAAATTTGGGAGTAATTTCCAATGAAAGATGTGTTTAGTTTTTATGTTTTTATATGGTTTTAAATGAAACTAACTGTTTTTAAATGACTCCACAATATATTTGTAAAAATCTGTAAATTGCAAGTAAATTGACAATTGTTTCGATATAAATATCATCATCAGAATGACAGAAGTTACTTTTGACATGATGTATACTTGATATATATTTGGCTAGTCCAAATAGTGCCCTATCTAGTGATTGACTTATTATATATGAATAGAAAAAAGAAGAAGATTTTACAAATAGTAGCTTTGATATTATTAGCCCTATGGGGATATTCTGGATATCTTTGTCCCATTTAAGATCAGTATAACTGTGCAATGA
>CAJUYH010000216.1:79639-104316 GCA_910591685.1 Galerucella tenella | reverse complement strand
GCTATATTGGAAGGCGCATGAAAGGCATTTGCAAATTCTGTTCATTCGACAATTTTTCTTTCTTTTACGTCATTGTTTTGTTTAATTTGTTTTTTGTTTTAGGCGAAAAAAAAATTTATTCTCGCTATGCCAATTGTTTTTTTCTTTTTCCACAACTCGTTTCATGATAACCTCAAAGATGCAAAACACCAGTTTGATCATGGTTAAAATGATTGTGTGACTGATGATGATTTTTATGTGGATGGTGATGATTTTGGTTCGAATGATGATGCAGATGGTGTTGATGAGAATGCAGCTGATTGTGGTGATGATGTGACGTAGATGATGTTGATGTGATATCATCATGCAATGCAACACCAGTTAAATCAACAATTTCATCGGGCTCTTCGTCACTAGCGCTGCCCGTTGCAACACTTTGTGTTGATTGATGACTACCCGATGACAATTGACTATTTCGTGAAAATGATCCGCGTCTTGGTGCTGCCATTGCAGCACGTTGATTTGCCGGTTTAACCGTGATTATTAAATTCGACGAATTAGCAATCATCATGTCTGTTACCTATAAAATAACAAAAACAAATAAATACATATACACATTGCAATTTGTATATGACTGAATTTAATTTATTATCATCATATGAACTTTTCAATTTAACTTTCAATTCACGATTTCAGCAATTAAAACAATATAATCTTATCTAAAGCCTCGGTGTTGTTTAATTATCCATTGGAAATAATGGAATGGTGTGGATTAACTTCTAACAAATTCAACTGTATAATGTTTAAATATTGCAACCTCAATCGAATAATTACCGTCGACTGCTTTAATATAAATAAATAATTTTTTTTTCCTTACTTGATCCAATGTTTTTCCAGCAACTTCAATACCATTAACCTCTAATACTTCGTCATTAACAGCCAACAATCCAGTACTTTCTGCCAATCCACCAGGTACAAGACGACTGATAAAAACCCCTGGAACTTTTTCAATTCCACCGCCGGCTGACGGTGGCAATACACGAAAACTTTCACCATCTTTTATATAAAATCCAAGTGGCTTATCAGAGCCATGTTTCAACAGTCTAACGCGCCTACATGTTTCTGGCAGTATATCAACATCAATAATAGCCGAAACCTAATCAATAATGGTGAACACAGGAAGATGGTGATGGAAAGGAAAAAAAAATGGAAATATATATTGAAAAATTATATGTCGAAAAAGTATTTATTAATGGAAAATGTGTTGATTACCTGTCTGAAATCATGTGGATTGGAAATAGCAAGAGGCTTTGGTTTTCCAGGCGTACCACCCAATATGCTTGATATCAAATTTTTCGGTTTCAATGTACTATAACCATTAATATCATCCAAACCGTCGCCATTTCTCGTTATAAATACACGTAACAATGGCTTAGCTGCCAATAATGCACGTGCCAAATTGTTATCATTGTTTATTGGCAATGAATCACCATCAGTTGGATCCGTATACCATATTAAAAAATTTAAATCCTGACCCAACTCATGTTTTTTTGTTAAAAGCTTTCGAAAATCTTCATAACCAATTTGCTCATTTCTATTTATTGAAAATCTTATGATGTCAGCGTCAAACTATACAGAATAGAAAAACAACAATCAAAATATCAATAAAATTAATAAATAAAAACGACAAATAATATATTTATTGTATTGAATTTGCAATTATTTTAATTGTCACTGAATAATATAACTCACTTTACTCTTAACAGCTACGACACTGCTGTCAATGTGATGATGAAGTTTACTCTTAGACATCGTGATAACTGATGACAATGATTGGGGTTAACAAAAGTCGTCGTTGTTGGCCGTGTATCACTCTATCACTACTGTTGATTCACTTTCTATATATCCTTACCTTATTACATATACATATGCATACACACAACTATGTATATACAGTACCTATGTACTCATTATCCGTTTTCTTTCAAATAACCCATACGCATTCCACAATCATAAATATACAACAATTCACTGTTCAATATTCAATTACGTAAAGCCACTTGATAGTTAATGGAAAAAAAAAAAAAAAAATACACAACGAAAAAAAAATTAATTAAAAAACATTAGTAAATGTTTGCAACGCGTTATTCTCACTTCACTTGTTCACAGTCTCCATTCCTCGTTCACTCGTAAGCTACAATCCACATATACACATACATTTATTTTATTCTACTATTCGTTTGTGTTATTCATTAAATTAGGCGCGAGATGGCAGCATATTTGAATCATTACTATTTCAAGTGATTCGGGAATGGATATGTTAATCTGTCGATAACAATGGGAGCGCAAAGATTTGCATTTAATTGTATTTATACAGTGTAAATATGAAGTAAATGAGGTAAACAGGTATGCAAAATGTCTTCTTTTCAGGAATGAATATATAATGAAAAACTCGTAAAATCTATTCGCAAAATATACGATAAATTTAGCAGACATACGTAGACCTTATGTAAGTACATACTATTGGTCATTGGTAAAGTAGTTTTCCGGAGCCAATTAACCCTTATCTAGCAGTCTGCTATAGGAGATGAAAAAAAATTTTTTTTCATTGCACACCAGTGCCCACTGGTGGTAAACCGCTATAATATTCATTTTGTGTGGTGGAGGATATAGTCTCCATTGATATTATTGTGTGGTGATTTTACTCATGATTATCATTAACAAAAAAAAAGAAAAATAAACCAACAAAATGATAATATATCAGAAATAATTTTGGGATACTGTGTTAATGAAGAGTTATTACTAAATCAAATTAAATTGAATTATTTTTAATTTTAATAAAATGGCGTCAGCAGAGTCGTTTGTGGATGATGAGATTGTTGAGCCGGGCATCGAACCTGGTGCATCCACTGAGACAATGCTCGTGACAACCGACAGTTTTCATGATTATGAACAAGATATGAGCAGTAGTTTGGACGACGAGCGAACAAATGATGTACAAAATAATACAGCAATTCTACAAGACACGGTAATTCCATCGGTAAATTCTATGGATGCTGATCCTGATCAGGTGAAAATGAAAAATATTATAAAATTGTTATTAGTTGTGTGGTCTATCATGATACATTAAGAAATTAATTTGAATTGTTTGAACATTTAAGGGTGAAATTGACGATCAAATGTCTCAATGCAGTCTGGATGTTGATCCGCTTCGTTGTAAAATTTGGTTGGCACAAAAAAAACATATATTTGTGTTGAGCCAAGCTGGCAAACCAATTTATTCACGTCACAGCCCTGAAGATAAGCTGGTTACCATAATGGGCGTGATGCAAGCATTAGTATCATTTGTTCAAGCGGGCAATGATACAATACGTTCTGTCCATGCTGGCGATACAAATTTTGTTTTTTCACTAAAGGGACCATTAATATTGGTAGCTGTATCGAAAACGTTAGAGAGCGTATCACAATTGTTTAGTCAACTCTCGTGAGTATTAAAACAATTACAGTAACAATTCATTAAGTCCAAACTTTCGATACTTTTTTTTTCTAATCAATATTAACATTCAAATACTATCAAATAATAAATTCGACAATTGAAAAATACAAAAATAAAAATGAAAATTCTTATACACATTGTATACAGTTGTGATTATTGTTTCAGATATGTATATAATCAAATCTTATTTGTACTAACACAATCACATTTAACGCGAGTGTACGAGCAACGTCGTAATTTTGATTTAAGAAGATTATTAACAGGCAGCGAACGTTTGATCGATCATTTATTGAATTTTATGGATAGAGAACCGGCATTTTTTCTCGGTGCCGTTAAATGTTTACCGCTATTACCATCAATGAGAGATTCAATAACACAAACAATTATACAAACATGTGGCAAAATAAAGGTACATATAAATAATAACATTGTCATAATTTGGAAAATATCTTAGTCTTCTTTTTTTTTCTACAATGCATTATTTTGTTTTTATTCTTTGGCAGAATTTAGTGTTTGGATTGCTATTGGCGAACAATCAATTGGTAACATTGGTAAGAATGAAAAAATTTTTTATTCATCCAGCTGATCTGCATTTAATACAAAATTTAGTTGCAAGCTCTGAAGCATTTAAAACAGCTGAGGGTTGGACACCAATTTGTTTACCAAAATTCAATGCTAATGGTTACATGCACGGACACGTTTCATATTTGGCTGAAGATTGTCAAGCATGTTTGTTACTATTGACTGCTGATCGCGATGTATTTTCCACATTGTCAGAGGCAAAACAAAAAATTGTGGAGAAATTGCGACGTACCAATTGCCTTGAAGCTATTAATGAATCGATGAATCGTCCACCAATTACAACTTTGGAAATTGGATTGCCTGAAATGCGTCATGCATTGTATAAATGTCGTAGTACTGCACAATTCTGGAGTCCTGGATTTCAACCACCATACGCAAATGATGAGGAAATTGAACGGTAATTTAAAACCTTTATATACCTTTATAAATCAATCTCGATCTCATGAATTTTCCCACCAAACTCCTATTTTATTTTTTCAACTATACAAACTTTCATTTTAGCAATCTCTTCATCACCATCAATACAATCATCTATTTTATCTTATTTCTTAAATAAAATTCGTATTATTTTCGTTTGCAAATCCTATAATAATTCATATCAATTTTTCGCGTAGATTGTTGGGACTCTATCAGTGTTTGCATCATCGATTGCATGCAGCCAATCGACCATTAAAATTAATTTTTCAACAGATGGATAATGAAACAATGCTGGCATGGGTCACATCTGGTTTTGAATTATATGTGACGTTCGAGCCACTTGTAACGAAGCCTGATGCAATAAATGCCGTTAGTAAATTAATTAAGTGGATAAAAAAGGAGGAGGATAAACTATTTATCTTGAATTCGCCGACATTTTGATAAGATTCTTCATGAGGATTCGATGTGAAATACCAAATTTGCAAAAGATTTTTTTTTTTCCAAATCATATAATAAATATGAGTTGGAAATATTATCAGTTAAAAAGTGAATGGAAATATAATGTGTCGTATTTGCAATACGATTTCTTCATTATTTATCCGAGATATGTATTTACGTTGAACTGAATATTCCGTTTAATATTTCATGTATTTCAATTGATATTTATCATTATTTAAAATGCAATTTCAAATAAAAACAAAAACAATTCACCTGAATGTCGTATAAAAGAATTGTTTTCCTATTCTTTCATCCAATCTGGATAATAACTCGGCATACAAGTAGATTGTTCTTCATGAAAACAGTTTGAATGGGAATTACTAAAACGTTTGCGCAATATTGTAACAGTATGTTTACGTCCGTATAATTTTGAATATAATAATTAGTATGACGTTGAAAGTTTCCATATCGACGATCAATATTGTAGTTGACTGAAATGGAAATTTCACTTTTGCTGCGCGAACGGTCACATAACCTCTAAAATCTACCGGAATATTATTCTTGGTATCCAATCATATATACATGCTTGTACATGAGCTTTTTTACAGAATGTATTGAATAATGTATTCAAGTATCACCAATAATTCATCATAGTATTTATTAATGAGTATTTGCAACATTACATAAAATAAAATGAATGGACGACTTGTCAAACCACTCCTTTATGGAAGTATTGTTGCTTCAATAGGTGGTGGAGCATTTATAATCAAGTGAGTATAAAACGAAAATTCTAATTTGTTGTTGATTTATATACTGCGACATTTTACTCAATTTGTTTTTTTACATTTCTAAATGTAATGATTAAAATAAATGTTATTATTTATCTATATTGAATTATAGAGATATTTCTGGCGGTGAAAAATATATGATGGGTGACGAAAAATTAAATAACAAAGTATTTATTGTTACTGGTGCAAATACAGGCATTGGAAAAGAAGTTGTACGAGGTTTGGCTCATAAAGAGGCAAAGGTAATAATGGCTTGTCGTGATTTGAATAAATGTGAAAAAGCACGAGAAGAAATTGTCCTGGAAACGAAAAATAAATATGTTTATTGTCGTCAATGTGATTTAGCTTCGCAAACAAGTATCCGAGATTTTGTCAAACAATTCAAAAAAGGTAAAATAAATAAATACGGAAGGTTAATAATGCTAGCAATAAAGAGTTGAAATGAATAATCAATTATTTCTATTCATATGATATAATTATTGAGTTTTTGATTGCTATATTCATTTGTGATCTTCTCTTCATTTGAATTGATCCGCTCATGGAATTGCGCATTTCTATTTGCACAATTGTAGATCTTTAAAGGGTCATTAAACAATTTTCCGCGTGGTTCGATTTCTTTGTAGAACACAATAGACTTGACGTATTAATAAATAATGCTGGTGTTATGAGATGTCCACAAAGCGTTACTGAAGATGGAATTGAAATGCAATTGGGTGTAAATCATATGGGACATTTTTTATTAACAAATTTATTATTGGATACAATAAAAGCATCAGCACCATCGAGAATTGTTAATGTCGCAAGTGTGGCTCATCATCGTGGAAAAATAAATACTACGGACCTCAATAGCACTCAAAATTATAATGCAGGTGATGCTTATGCACAGAGTAAACTTGCTAATGTTCTTTTCACTAATGAATTGGCCAGAAGACTTGTGGGTACGTATAAAGAATTTGGAAGAAAAAATAACATTTTTTTATATGTATAAAGTTTTACCGAAAATAATTATTCATAGGAAGCAAAGTGACAGTGAATTCTGTCTATCCAGGGTTGGTTGATACAGAAATTACGCGTCACATGTCATTTTTCAATAGTACTACGGCTGCAATACTTTTGAAGCCACTTGTTTGGATGTTTATTCGTACACCGAGACAAGGAGCGCAGACTATTTTGTACGCTGCAGTGGATTCAGGCTTGAAAAATGTTACTGGGGCATATTTGAGGTAATTGTCATTATATAATTGTTATTGTTGGAAAAAAAATTCGATTCGAAGTTAAAATATATTTTTGTTTTTCTAGCAACTGTAAAATAGCGGAAGTGTCAGAGAATGCAAAAAATGAAGAGATGGCCACGTGGCTTTGGTTAACCAGTGAAAAATGGACGAAACTCAAAGTTAGCTGATGAATTATTCATTCAGTCAAATTTTTCAACGGCCAATGATATTGACTTTATACAAGAATAAGTTTTTAAAAAAGATAGATGAATAATGTTGATAATTGTGAGAAAAATTATTTAGTAAATCACTTTTTTTTCGTTTTTATTAAAATTTATTCATGTTCTTTCGTGCAATCAAATTATTCAACAAGAGAAAAGATGAAATAAAAAAGAGAACCCATTCAATTGTATCACGAGTAAGTAAATTCAATTAATCATCAGATAATAAAAGTGTTTTGAAACTAATTACTCAATTTCGGTTTCAACTTCGGATTTAATTAAATGGTTTGGCATAAATGGCCGTACCAAATTTATCGATTTTTCGTACAATTTCTCAATTACATCGGCATCCAATGCATTTTCAGCTGGTGATTTAATTTCACAATCGCTGTGGAAACAATAAACAAAAATTAATATCAATAAAGTATTTAAAACTCAAGAAGAAAATTTCAATTACTCGTTCGAAAAAAAGTATAAGATTAACCTGAGATATTTTCCGGATTGTTTGCTCAATGCACTTGAAACAGCTGCATAAACTGTTGTTTGTGCGCCTTGGAGTGGATTTTTTGTCAATATCCACAACAATGGTAACATTATTGTATTTAATATAAATGCACGAGTTATCAGTGAGTTTCTCATGTGTTTTGTGTTACGCGCAAGGCCAGGATTCACAGCGTTAATTGTAATATTTGTGTCTGAATTCAAAGGAAAACAGAAGGTGAAAATGGACTTCCGGCCAGTGAAGAGAAAAAAATATAAAACAACAAACTTTTCAACTGAGTACGCATGTATCGGGCCATCATAATTAAAGCCAATTTACTTTGACCAAACGCCTCCATCGGTATAAATTTTGTATCAAAATTTAAATCATCGAGATTTATTGAACTCATTGAATAGCGCTCGGCAGTAATGTTAATGATTCTTCCTTGACTCGCGGCTTTCAATTTCGGTAGAAGCAATTGTGTCAACAAAAAATGTCCTGATGAATTAACAATATTTACAATTTTCTGATAATAAATATTAGTGAATAGAAAAATATTTATTTACAATTCCACTTAAGGTAATTGTTGAATATTTATTTCTTTGATACCTAAATAGTTGGTGACAAAATGGATCTCAAATCCATCATCAGTCTTTTCATATGGATGGAAAACAATACCGGCATTATTTATCAAAATGTCAATTTCATTCACCTCTGCAAAACAAAAATATATTATCTTTCTTTCAATATTGTTAATATCGAATTTTGACATATTATTATTGGTTTCTATGTATTATTTTATATTTTTTTTCTATACCTAAATGATCAGCAAACTGTTGAACACTTTTTAACGATGACAAATCAATGATTTTCACTTCAGCGCTGGCGCACGGAATTTCATTGATAATTTGCGCAACTTTTTCACCAGCTTCAAAATTTTTCACAGCTAAAATTATGTGTCCACCTCGACGTGCCAATTCCAAAGC
Organism: Galerucella tenella; assembly: GCA_910591685.1. NCBI lineage: Eukaryota > Metazoa > Arthropoda > Insecta > Coleoptera > Chrysomelidae > Galerucella > Galerucella tenella. Next base: position 95,714 of record CAJUYH010000216.1, on the reverse strand, counting down.
TGTTTCACGTCCAATTCCACTTGACGCGCCAGTAATTACCACTACTTTCCCATCAATTCGTTCATCACTTGAACACATTGGTCCAGCCATGTAATTTCTATAAAACCATCCGCTATTTTTTGTTTGTCCGCGCAAAATTAACAAAAAATTTTTTTTTATACTTATGTCATGCACATGCAATAAATTCACGAATTGAATAAATATGAATCTGGAAATTATTTTTTCATTCCTAACCTCAATGCCAATAACAATCCAAGAATTAATCCAATGATATATGGCCACCATGAATCTAACATTGGCGAAAATTTCTGCATTACTTTTTGAATATCTTCAGTGGTCTCCATTTTGTTATAAATAATTTTGTTTTCTCCAGTTATATTAGGTATTTTCTTTGGTTAAAAAGTTTGATATGGTGCGTTGAACGTTTGGAAATAAAATAAGTTTGTATAGAAAGGAAATGTTATTTAATGGATGTAAATTGATGATGATTTGAAATAGGGGCTTTGCCAATGTACATGTATTTATATACACATTTATACACTCGTTCTGTTGATGTAACCGAGGAACATGTGTATATAAAGAGTTATGTGTACATAAGTGTATGGTTTATATTATGAATCGCAAGTAAAAAATGAATAAATAAAATTTGATTGGATTATTATGTATTATGTCACATATTCTCATTTTATACCATGAAATTCGTCATTCATATAATAAACATTTGATATTCATTATTATATGAATATAACTAATCATTTTCGTTTAGGTGTGTTGCTGTTCTATTTTTTTGTGTCCGTTACAATATCGTTAATTACAAATTCTTTATGTTAATTCCCGGGCCAATTAACATGAAAGTATTTTAATCTTTTATTGACACTTTGTATTTATCAAATGTGTATTTTAGCTGCAGCCGATCTGTCTGTACACCAGTCACCAAATCTATGAATGCATTACATTGATATTCCAAAGAGATGACTAATTATTGCATTGTCCCATTCTCTTTACATGATTTATTATTTACAATTATAATGAAATCTCCATGGTGAGTGTATCCATTTATTTTTTATTCTCAAAAGTCTAATTTCAAATTGCCAACAAATCCCATCAGTTTTTTTTTTTCCCAAAGAACCTTGGGTAAAGTGACGAGCTGCTGAATTAAAAAAATTAAATAATTAATATTGCGAAGTAATATAGAATTTATTATACTTGTAAAAAATATATTTGAGAATTTGATAATTTGTATTTTTCTCGATGTATGTACATTTAGATATCGCTTTTGGAATATATATATATATATATATATATATATTGCATTCTGACTGTTCGTTATTTTTCATTTTATCTTCAAGCGTATATGAGTATTATTTTAACACACAAGTATTACCTCAAAATATCGAGGAAAGTTGAAAATAATAATATTTGAAATCGTCACACATTAATTGTCATTGATTATATTGCAAGGTTTCATCGAATAATTATTCAGAAGCATCTCACCAAGTCGAGAAAATGAAATAATCGTGTTATTTTTGAGGTTATATCGCAGAAGGTGAGCAAATATACACATAGTATAATAAATGAGTGAAAATGAAAAAAAAATGATGGAAAACATTTTTAATTCAATATAAAAATATTCAAAAATAGGTTATAGGAATGAAAATGAAGACACTTTATATTTCATCGGACAAAATAGTCCGCAAACGTGTTATTAAACACGGTAAAATCACAAATAAACCAACTGAAGGATCGATTTGCCATTTAATCATTGAAGATATTGAAATAACACCATTAAATAATGGAATAAATTTGAAGGAATTAAATACTGAAATATTAAATGGTAATTCACAAACAGTGTTTACTATTGACGAAGCTAATTGTGAACTAGATCGACAAATTGAACGATCAATCAAATGGATGGGTGAAATGGAAATAGCACTGATAACTGTCAGTTTACCAAGTACAAAAATGAAAATAGATGGTGACAATGAATCAATGATGATCGTTAAATTCAAAGCGACATTAACAAAACATGAGAGAATAAAATTCATATGGGAATGGACACCAGAAGAAAAATATTTAACATCAGTTCGTTATAAAGATATGGCGGTAAAATTAGTTCATGATAATCGAATTAAAGATGCCTTTCATCGTTTCAGCAGAGCAATTAAAATTTTAATTACACTAGAGCCAATCGGCGACTTAGAATTGAATGATAATTTATTGAATGATATTGATAAATTACGTACGAGTTTGTATAATAATATGGCAATGTGCCAATTGAAATATAATAATTATAATTATGCAATTGATTTGTGCACAAAGGTGTTGTTAAGAGATGGCAATAATGTCAAAGCGAGGTATCGACGCGGTTGTGCCTATGGCAATTTAAAAAATATTGAATGCGCATTAAAGGATTTTCAAAAAACTGTGCATATTGAACCTACCAATATGGCGGCATGGGAAAAAATGAAAATATATAGTGAATTGTGGCAATTGGCCAACAAACGTAGCGATGAAATGTTAAAAAAAATGTTTTATTTGTAATAAAGAGAAATATTATAAAACAAAAATTAAGTTATACTTTTGGAATTTTTGTTTTTTATTTATAACGACTTTATAAATAGAAAAATACGTTTTTTTATTGTTATTATTTCTACCCATAATTAATTAATTACACCACAAATAACATAATATGAAACAAAATTTCAGTGAGTTTCATTTAATTATATCTTAAATATTTTTTCCCAATCGATTGTGTAGTAATGTATATATATATATATATACATATATATATATATATGAATAATAATAATAATTGCAATTATTACTATTATTATTGTTGTTATTATTATAAAAAAAATTAGAAGATGATTTAATTGTTTATAATAGTTTTGTGTTGTTAATAGTACGTATATGTATAAAATTTTTTTATGTGAGAGCAATTATTATGTAAAATATGGCATGTTTGAATTACTTTTGTTTTCTAATAATGCAGAAATATTATTTAAACAATGGCGTTATTATTGTATGAATGCATTTCAACATTTAAGTGACGAAAATTCCGTTGAATATTGCTATCGATAATATATTAAGTTGTAAATTTAAAAAATAACATCCATATTAAAATGAGTAAGAATTTGTTTATTTATTCATTCGAAAAACTATAAGGCAAACATTCACCACGATATATATCACGTTTCAAACATATCATGAATGAAAAAAAAAAAAAAAACAAAAGAGAAAGCTGACAAACAATTGGCAAGATATTTTATTCTTTAACGGTGTAACAAAGAAAAAAACAGTGAAAAAAATAAATAATTACCAATCAATCATGAGTTTATATATATATATATATATATATGTATCTGTATGTATGTTTTTTTTTATTTTTTTAACCCACTAAATATGAATGAGGCGTGAGCAAATCATTTAGCAATAATATATTGGACTTTTTTGTTCTTTATGTCATGCAACGAGGAATAATAAATAATTGCTTATGGCGAGCACCAAAAAAATCAAACGTATTATCACGACAATTTAAAATTTTTCTCGAATTTTCCATTTTTATTGTTCTTTTCATCGAAATTATTCGAAAATTCATTTCAGTTTTGTCACCTTCACTCAAAATTTTGTGGCACATGTAAATATTCATAATAAATAGAGATATGTATCCCACACATAAAATTGAACGACATTTAAAAAGTTTCAGAGAGAGAATAAATGCCACCGTCATTTTTTTAAATATAATTTCAGATCGAATTTTCGCTTTTCTTGTTATTTCTCCTCACCTGTTTTCTTCACCTAAATCTTTTAATCATGAATATAAATACAGTTTGTGACGTAGCGTTAATTTTAAATATATTTCCGATTTTTCTCTCTCGTCCGATATTTCTCTTTCATCAATTTTTAATAATAACAATATTATAATAATTATAGATATTAATAGTTGCGAGTTCGTTTTTTTTTCTGTATTTGTTTTTCTCATGTTCCATAAACATTTTTTACAAACACTGGTTTATAATCACGAAATACTATACATACACGCTCACAAAATAACCAACGACTCTCAAAACATTTATAATAATTATTTGTATTTTATAAAAGAAGAAAAAAAAAGATAACAAAAAACTGAGATTGGAAATATTTTTTATACTTATGTATACGACTAATTTTTTTTTTTCGTTTTTTTTCTTTCTTCTTTCTTCGGGGAATGACAAATAGGAATATTATATCAGCACAATTTTTAAAATGATAATAATAATAGAATAAAACAAATATAAAATATATAGATATACATTTATTTACGATAATTTAGGCTTTCCATTAGCGGCCGCGATAGTTGCATTCACCGTTGTATTCGTTGCAATTTCAGCGGCTTGCGCTACTGCTACAGACACTGACTTCTCGACGAATTGATGATAGATGGGTTTCATAAACTGTACAACATATGAAATAAAGAAAACAATTATAAATAAATAAGTGAATAAATAAATATATAATAAAGCAGTGTGCGAAAGAAAAAAATGGCGGAAAATCATATTTAGGCGATCATAGCTGAATTGCCATTGAATCACATTTATGATATTCTGTTGCACTCAATATTGGGATTTATTTGGTTAAAAACAAAAGGTGTACTCGATTTGTAATATATTTATGCAAATAATTTCCGAGATATAGAAAAGATTTCATCAGCATTTATAGTTTTGAACTGAATAATAGTAAATGCTAGAGCCTCTTTTGTATGACTTTGAATTAATCAATATTGAGCCTTTAGACAGCTGTGTATTGTTTTAGTCATTTAATCAATTGCAGTTTCAAAATATGATCAAAAAAATGGTAGTTTTTCGCCATACATAACCGCACACTTATGTGCAATATAAATAACGCCAAAAATATACTACTATTGAATGATTGTTATGAAAATTGATTTCGTGTCGTGATAAAGTTACGAAAAAAGAAACAAAATTTCATAATTTTATATCTTCCATACCTTATTTTGTGCTGTAATTCCACACAATCACTCGAGGATAATGAATTAGGATTGCAAAAAATATATAAATGAATAAACAAACATAGATATAGATAAATTAATGGGTATATAAAATGAAAATAATTCAAATTATTTATCGAAACTCATTCGAAATGCAATGTAAATAATTGATGAATATATTGGTAGTAGTTCGTGGGATCAGATGTAACCATATTTATGTAAATGTGAGTAAAAAACTTTATACGTGGGAACAGCTGCCAGTGTTAGGAAAAATGATAGGATTAAATAACGAATTTTGTGAATGAGATGAGCGCACAGTCGGGCCTGTTGACAATAGAGAAGTGGGAAATAAAAATTCAGAATTAGTATTATCACCGTCACCAAGATACATGTTAATATTAAATGTTTATTGAAAGATAATTTATGAAAAATTGAAATTTTTTTGTGCTTTTCTTTGGTATTAAGAGCAGACATTCAATATTGTGATTGATGATAAGTATATGACTTACATTTTCCCATATACCGGTGGCTAAATCGTCAATTTGTGATCCAATTTCCCGCAATTCGCCACTATATCTATTTTTTCGAAACACAAAAACAAACATATTATTTATATTAATGTGAATTTTTATGTAATATTTAAATTAAATTTTTTTTATTCAACGAGACGTTTACCGGATGTATGACCACAATGCGAGTGTTAAGAGGCCAATACCCATCACGAGATTGCAAAAATTTGCCAACGTATAGAGTCCCAATAATCCAAAAACACCAGAACAAAGATACATCGTGACAGCAATAACGAAAAACACTGCGGGCGTCCGTGCTGCTTTAAATATATTTTTACTCTCATTGTGTGCTTTAAATTGCAGAAAACTGTCTTCCATATCCTGGAGAAAAGATATTCTTATTTTAAAAGTATCACAGTATAATGATTGTATTGAATAATTTGAACAAATTCCAACTATATTAAAATTATTATATAGTAATTATAATTAAATCAACAAATTCTTTTTAAAAAACATCAATTTGAGATCATTTTCGAGTCAATTCGCAATGAAATACTGATGAATTGTTGCATAGCCATTTTGAATATTGCATATTGCAATAAACAATTCCAATAACAACAGTTGAAAATGAAAATAATTGTTTTGATTGTAGAGAATTGAATGAGGATTCAATCTGTGGTTGTTATATCCATTCATGATTTTGCTCATTACAATTATCTCACACATCAAATACCGTGTTTTAACTGGCAAATAATTATACTTGTTATTTTACAGTTGAATTATGTTCTCAATGTAGTGTATTTTAATTTTTGGTATATATTTTTTAATTTATTGATGAAATGATAATATATCTGCTTGGATTTCATACTTTTATCAATTTATCCACATATATTTGGCTGAATTCATCGCCGCCCATTTTACGCTTATTTGAAAATTGGTGTAGAGCTTTATCGACACAACGTTGGTGTTCAGATTCGAGATGTGCAGTTGCCATGAATGGTTTTGTACCGCCGCATACGCAGTCCATCAGTTGTAGATACAGATCTTTTGCTTCCGCTACGGCTGATAAATTATTTGCTTCGGCTGTGGCCTGCAAAAATAAAATTTTTTCCATTTTTATCATCACTGTATTATTTTTCATGTACAATTGAAAAGAAAAATTTATTCATTCCAGTGGATTTTTCTGTATTTCATTTCATTTTTTTTTTCCAATGAAATGAAACGAAAAGAGTGTTTCGAAATAAATACCATTATTTATCAATAAAAATACTTACCACCAACATGCTTTTTGGCTCTGGTAACTCATCACCTTTGTAAATTCTAATATAACTTTTGAAATATTCCAATAAATCGCGCGCTCTAACAGTTTGTCCATTAATTTTTTTTGTTAATAAATTTTCAGGCGCCAACAATGTTGGTATTAAAATTAATAATTGTTGTTTGAATTCCTCTCCAATTTCCGACAATCTCCCATCAAATTTTGGATTTGTCGCTATTGTTAATCCCGGATGTGGCATTAAAAAACATGAAATATCCGAGAAACATGATTTAATATGTTTACGTAAACTTTGTAATTCTAGATGTCCATCAGATATTTCAAATCGTCGCTGAAGTATTTCAATACCACCAGCAAGTCCATATGGCGCTTCATAAGGATAACTCCAATCACGAACTAAAAACTGCAATCGTTGAAAGGGAACACTGCCTGATTTTTCCAACGCAAGTCTTCCATATTCCGTAAATAATTGCAAATGTTGTAAATCATTCTCTTGAATATTTTGCGATAAGTTATATATTTGGACTGACGATAGCATGGTACTCAATGCAAATACCGTTGCGCAATCTCTCACTGTTGACTGGCTGTCAAATGCTCCTTGTGTATCCATCAATATAATTGCTATTTTTTCACCATTTTTTAATGTATATGGAAATACTTTGGACCACATTAATATACCAGTTGTGTCTCTTTCAGAACCACCACGCCACGAAAAACCGCTCAATGGTTCATTATCATTGCCCAACCATGAATCATCATCACTCTTATTCTCCACATACTGCAAAACAAATTTTCACAGTGGCAATAATTTGTGAAATAAAATAATTTGTGAAAAAAATTATCTTTCTTACGTAACCTTGAATTTTATATTTTATTTTATTATTACTATATATTTTTATCTTTACAATATCAATTATAAATTTAACTTTGTTAAGAATATATAAAGATTTCAATCAATATCGTAAAATGCCAACTCATATATATATGTATATATTATTATATTGGTGTTCAATATTACTCACTTTACTGTTCATGTAGCGTAAGAAAAAGTCCAATAAAAAGCTCTTGCCCTTTCTGAACGCTCCGACAACAGACACAACCACAACACTGCGATCTTTGATGTCATCTTGAAGGAGAATTTCAGTTAGCGCCGCCTCATCCAGTTCAAATGTGTGATCTGGATGAGCGAGCACTACTTGGACAGGTCTACCCATGTCTTTAACATCAATTTTTGCTTCGTCCATTGATTTCAATAATTCTATTCGTTCTCTGCCTCTGCCTTGATCTAACCAGAAGAAATACATAAATAAGTGGAAAATGGAGGAGTTCAAGAGAATTTATATACAAATTGGTACGATATTTTTGTCTCAATTGTCTTCTTTCTCTTTATCACTTGGAACATCAAAACATTTTTACATCATTATATTTTAATGACGTCAGGTGAGCCACATGTGACGGATTATTACGTATTCGAGGTAAAACGTGACAAAATAAAAGAGGAAAAAAAAAAAGAAGACAACGAGCGGCGAAGCAGCAAAAAAAATGACAAAAAAAAGGTATTGGATGAATTGCATAAATGTTAATTGGACATGATATTACGACGTACATACCGATTTTATCAAATGTCCGATTGTCTCGCGGCAAGCGGTTTACGTTTTCATCTACCAGTGTCATTGGTGGTTTTATGGCTGGAAATAAAAATAATTTGTCAATATTAAATTCACAATGAAAAAAAGACGAAAAAAAATACGACAAACTTTATAAATTTGAAGTAGTACAAAATTCATTATTCATGTTTGTCTTGTAGTAATTTTAAAATAGGGAAGAAATAAATATATCTATTGGAATGTTTAATTATAGATAAAATGTCGATTTATTTTTAGTTTTATGTTTAACAGCAGGTTATATATATATATATATAGTTGAAAGAGTAAAAACGCACTGCGAGCAATCATTCCAAATCCATCTGGTAATTTAGTTCGAATTTTTCGATCATTATTTTTATTTTCATTGCCACGATTATCATGAGTGAATTCATCGGGCAATCGCCTCCTTGGTTTTTTTTTTATGTCACTCATCGCACATTAAACATACGTGTTGAATGAATATATATAGTTATATATATGAGAATATGATAAATAGATTTTAATTGAAACATTCACTAATATGTATAGATGATAGTTAACACGGATAGACTGTAAGAAGAAACCGGGAACGACTGAGATGCGTTCAACACGCGACTAACGGTAAAACACGGCTGAATGTCTAAAGTCCAAATAAAATTGGCACCAACTCACGACAAATACGTACACAGATGTACACACATAGTCAGATAAAATAACCTTGCACTGTCTGCAGTAAAGTTTTGAATTGAGAGGTAAAATCCTATTTTAAATAATTTGCGATATATTCAAATAAAAAATGAATAGATTATAAATAAATAATTGTAATGAAAGTTTCGATTTTTTTTCCTTTCTTGTTTGGTTAGTTATAATATAATTAATAAAATCTGAAATATTGAATTTAAATTGAATTGTGAAATTATTTCTATCGATTGAATATGAAAATATATTTTCAATCCTTTTTTAAATAATTTCGAGAGGAAAAAAATGCAAATAAAGGAGTCAATGGAGATGATTGTGATATTTCTCCGTTATCGATAATAATAATAATATTAATAATAAATAATTTCCGTTTTAAATGAAAAAATGAATTGAAAGTGGCGTTGTTGCTGAAAATCATTCGCAATATAATTCGTACATTGTTTTCATTATCATACTTGCATGAGCTGACGTAATAATTACAGATAGACTGTTCACGGTGATGTAAAATGATGCGAATCATTGCAATTGTTTAATAAAAATTATTGTTGGATGAAAAAAAAAGAGGTATTGTGATTTGTTCAATTATCAGTTACAAGTTATCAAACTTGTAACATATGAAAGGACGTTTATAAAAAAGTTTATTATTAATGAATTTAGAAGAAGGGTTTTTTTTTCCATCCGCTTTAGATCGATACAATTATTTTATTTTACGGAAATTCGAAATCGTCACTACTGTCGTAATATCGTAGACATACTAAGTTCGCTCATTTATCAAACACATGTAATAGGAAAAAAACATATAATAATTTTAAATTTGGTAAATGCCGTATCATTCGCATGAACTTGAAGAAGAACTGTAACTTCGTCAAATCTATATTTTTAAATATTCGATTGACTATATCATAGCAAAATGAGTAATTGAGACAAGTCATTATTCATTTGTCAAAAATTGTTTTTACACAACATGGGAAAATATAAATTATAAAAATCTACTTAAATACAGAATTGATAAAAAATTTGTATTTTCATTGAATGATAAAAATATCTGCAAAATATATAATTAAAATGAAATTACTGCAATATTGAACACCTTAGTTCGTATTTTCTATTCCTCATACAAAATTGAAATGTTAATTGGAAAATGGTCGTAAAGTAAATCGAGAATTTGAGCTTGTGACAAGTTTGAATAGAGAAAATTTAGAGGCGCCGAATGGGAACAGAGTAACGAGTGACTCAACATGAGAAATAGAAGAGGAATCGTGGAAGATATAAATGTGTATATAGACGCTTCAGGTCTTGTAACGAGAAGATAGCTCCGAGCGATTCCAAGGCACTTCCACGCTCTCGTCGAATCTAATTCCTGTACTTCGCTAAAGGAAAAGCGCAAGAAAGAGAAGGAGAGAATTTATATGATGTCTCTGTATATACATGTATATAAATTTATATTATATGTAGATATATATTTGAAGTGAATAGCAAAGACTCATTCGACTGAGGGATCCTCGATTCTCGACGAAGTTCTCTTGGTGCTTCTCATCGTCGTTAAAGTACCCAACGTCAGAGGTGGGTTAACGCAATCAAAGCATCTACGGAATACGAATGTACGATCTCTTTCCTCCTCTCTGTCTCTCTGTGTTTTCCTTTCTCACAATTTAACTGTATTTCTCTCGTTGATCGACTCCTCTGTACTTTGCACATCCCCATGTCGTAATATCCTCGAACTTTTAAAGTGAACTAATTTTTTTTTTGCGAATAACAACCTTTCATGTGCATAGTAAATATACATATATGTATGCATTTGTTTTAATTCTAATTTATTTTTATTTCTTTTTTCAACGAGAGAATTTTTGTTTTTTCATTTTTTAAAATGAATAATTCTTGTTTCTTGCTCATTTCAAATTGGTGTGGAAAATATATTAATGCAAAATTATCGTATTGTTTTGCAATGAATAAATGTGAAGGGTCGGCGCGAAATTATTATTTATAATAAAATAATAACGCCATTATGTAGGTTGCAACACACATAATTCAACTATTATTTACTGCGGCAGAGAAAGTTCGTAGTCCTCGCCTAAATACACTACACACAAATTTATATGAAATGGCGGAAAATATAATGAAGATATAGATGATCCGCAAGTACACGTTTCACGCTGGTCAAATTGATGAGAGAATATGAAAGATTCCATGCTACTCTTCGTGATTGATGATTAAAAAATCTGGAGACATTATGTAATCGTGTACGTGTAGTTTTTCGATTATTGATATCGTAGATGTGAAATGAAATTGTAAAATTCATTAGTTGGCAAAGGGATGCAGACATAAATTGCTCTGGGACAAAAGTGTAATTGTTGTGTTTCTATTTTGTAGAATGAATATAATTATTTATTCTACAAACAGGTATTGTACATTATATACTATAAATATATATAAAAAAAAAGTAAAAAACTACACACTAAAAAGGCTTGAACAGCGACACGTTAATAATACAATTTATTTCATCTTTTTAAATGCACGAACCTGATTGAATGTTGAAAATTTATTTCTAGCAATCAAAATCGCGTTTAATGAAACCATCAATCATTTTCATAATTTTTTTTTATTTATTCCTCTATGAATTTACGACGATAAAAAAAAACATAAAAAGTATTTTTGCATTTCCAAAACTATTGAAAACATGAATTTATAATCAATATACACTTTATGCAATAAACAAAGGCAATTAAATCATCACCGTCGGTAATAAACACATTATATTATTTTTTTTATTGCAATAAAATTAATTATAAAATATTATTATGTGTAAATTTACAATGAAGTGAAAAATTTTACTTATTTATATTTATTCGAATATAATATTTATCTAATTTAAACATTGACTGATAATTAGAGATTTTTCACTGTACAAATGAATGTATTGGGGGTTGATATTCATTTGGATGAATAATGCAAGTTTAATTAGTAATACCCATTGATGCATGCTATTGAGAGATCTACATTGATGCCGCATCTACAAACAGGCATATATATATATATATATATATATATATATATATATACACACACACACACGCGCGCGCGCGCGCTTTAATATGCGTACATCACATCTCGTGTATATACATGATGGATGGAAGTGGATCAAAGTGAAACTTGTAACCATAATAATTTCGATCAAATTCGAACGCCCTTCATCGATATATATCTCATCTCATATTCCACAGACAAACATTAAAAAAAAACCCAAAAAAGGAAACTAATAACATAGAAATAATAACAATTATATAAACCTGAGACAAAATAAAAAAAAACACATATAAAAAAACACATAAAAAAATAATTTTCATTTAATATTTGTCTTTGAGGATTATATCGGGATCGTATCTACGCATTTTACACTTTATAATTGTATTATATAATAAATACTATTAATTCCGGTAAAGTATAAATGAATTTGGAAATTATGTCATTCTTTTGATGATGTTAATATATACGTATGCAATATGTATTACAATAAATCCGATTAATTTGATAAAAATGTAGCGAAATGAAATCCTTGAATATTGCTCTTTTACCCACCTTGTAATTCCTCTCTCGTTGAGTTAAGTTTTTTTTTATTTCTGTAGTTCTTTTTTTCTTCCATCTTTATCTTTCTTTCACTCTGTCACGCCCCTTGGGGACATACTTCCCTCTCGCTAATTACTAGTCTGGATAAATCTTGCGCCCTTCCCAGTAGAACTTTGTCTCTTTTACTCTCGTTCTCTATCACCCTCAACATCGCTTCTATCTCCAATCCCTCAGGCAAACGCAGGTCATATGGATTTTCATCGCATCATATACAAATTCATACAATTCAATGGAATATATTTTTTAATTACTGATAAAATATATATATATATATATATATATATTCTTGCAATATTAATCGACATTGATAGTTGTCTTATCAATGTTAAAAAATATGACTCGAGCTTGAGATGTAAACAGTATGGCGTCGTTTAATCAGACTATTGTATATCAAGTCGTGATTTTTTATCGTCGTTATTATAATTCGTGATTTTTTTTTCTATTCCTATTGGTGTTCACCATTTTTCGGTTTAAATTCAGTGGTTAATCATCAAAATTGGATTAAACGATGACTTGACATTAAACGATTAATGATTGTTATTTTTCTATCGTTTAATAATTATAATTGATCGAATAAACAATTTATTTTTATTGTGTATTAATAAATGCAGTATGGATAAAAAAATTGAGCTCGGTAAAATTCTAAATTTCCCGCTTGAATTCATTCAATGATTCACATTTATGCCACTATGCGACAGCATGTCTGCAGCAATTGCGTCGATTCATCTCTGACAGAAATATTCGGTCCACTCATTCACGCAATCTCATATATGTAGTCGCATGCTCATACACAAATGCAAATATGGAAAGATATAAGAACAAATTCTTGATTGAAATTGTGGGAGGGCATTTGAAATTATATTTTACTATTCCTAACCTCATTCATGTTAATATTGTGGCCATAAATATTTGCATATGAAACACAACGAGTACAAAACAATCAATTGATGAACCAATCTAACCTCAATTCATTATTCGATCATTCTTCATTTTGTTTATTAGTACAAACTATTCATCCACATACGATTGCATTTTTTTTGACGTTAAATCACGATAAACAATTTTCGATATTTGCTCACAAATATTGTCCTACTTTCTCTCGACTCTACCCAATGATATGTAACAATTTATAAATATATCTTTTCTTCCTTTTTTTTTTATCCGAACCTTGAAATTATTGCAATACCATACGTATCATACATACGTGCAATACAAACAAAAATATATTCAGAAATTGAATAAAGAATTTTCCAATATACCTTTATCGAATAAAAGTTGACCGTTCATGTTTCCTTCGGATGATCAATAAAAACAAGTCCGAAATCAAATAATAAAAATGTTTTTCAAAAACCAAATGAATGAAGAAAAAAAAAAGAACCACATATACCTATATGTACATATGATGACTGCATGAGTTATTTTGGAGTCTATACAGTTGGATACTTTTTTAATTCACGCACTTCCGGTAACTTAGAGAATAATTACGTTGAATTATCACTTATTGTGGAGTGAATATCAATTGCTAATTCAATAACTTTATGGATATCAATATGTTTTTACTGAATTCAATGTAAATTTACATCACGAACTTACCCACATATGAATCCGCGCAGTCTTCACTCTGTTTACGTTGTCTGACATTCGCCATTTTGGATAAAATGTATGACGACATATCCGTTGTGTGGCGCAATCGTAGCTGAATATTCCACGTTATGTATATATATGTATATATATTTATACATTATAGTTGTTTGGTATGGAATAAATACTACGTGATCAATGGAGCGATTGTACAATATTTAAATTTCACATTTTTTCGGGAAATAAAATATTATGATATTCCACTTTTGTGTATTGTTATACTATAATTAAAGGTCCAATTCTCTTTTATTTTTTGATACACTTTATTGATAATAAATTTACATTAATGTATATTTATTATCAATTGTTTCATCCATACTCTGGAATGTCCCAGAGCTTTTCACCAGTGAAGCGTTTCTACACTCTGATTGGTTGCAATATGTCGATACTTTCAGCTCACTTCAATCTGAAGTTGCTGCTATTTCAAATATTGTATTATCAATTTTCATATGGATATGCATTTATTAGAGATTAAATAATATTCAATAAAAACACAATTGCGTATGTTTCTGTTGCAATCGTCATTGGTTATCAATGATCATGTTTTCAATTAACTATATATATGTAGTATTTTTTTGACGTTAATTAATATTCAATATAGACTTGTTGCAATTATACAAATATGCAGTTACATAAAACTGTGCTTTTGATCAATGGGCAAATGAATTCTTTATCAGCGAATGGAAATGACTGTTGTCAGAATTAATTTATAAATTGAATTATTCGCATAATTGGAAGACAGGGTGGGGGTAATAGTGATGGTGAAAATGGGCGCGAAATAAAATTCTAATACCTCTAATTACTCAAAGCATTCCTGTTCAATTACAGTATATGTAAATTAGAATGAAATTTTGCAGTTCAATTGACAGATTGAGAATGGAATTCCAATTAATTTCTTAATTAATACAACTAAATTGAAATTAAAAACAAAAAATTTTTTTTCTGCTACTATTTTTTCTCTGGCTTTTGTCCAATTGCCAGTAGTAAATATTACTATTATTTGAGGAATATACGTGATGCGTCATGTACATGTGTGTGTGTGTGTGTGTGTGATATTGTGGAGTGAAAAATTTGAATTTATTTTCCCGCGTAATATAACGAGCACTACTTTCCCGACGCGTAGTGATATGATCCAGAGGGTGCGTCGGTCGCGGGTCCACACACAGCTTCTATTTCTCCCCATGGTGGAATGTGTGTTGGATTATTGTGCGAGAGAAGTGGGTAATAATGTTTCGTGCGTGAATTTTACGATTGGTTTTATTACCATCAAACATTTGGATTTAATACGATTGAACGTCATCGGTAAGTACATAAGAAATATAATAAATTATGTTGTCAATAATTGTTAATATCTAGGCGAATAATTGCGCGCGATTAACGCGCGAAATGGCAGACCACGAGATGTAGTAAACAAATATCAATGAGGGAGATAGAAAAAGAGAGAGAGAAAGTAAGACACAAGCGAGAATGAATGTGAGAGTGAAAAAGAGTGAGTGAATAATTAAAAAGAAAAATAAATGAAAAATTATTTATAATTTATATTTTAATTAATTGATGGAAAAAATATAAATAATAAAACAATAAATGTAATATAAAAGTGGTATAAATAAAAAATTCTTTATTATTTATTCAATCGTTTATTTTAACTTATTTTTTCTATTACAAAAATTAATAAATATATTATTATTATTATTATTATTATTATTATTATTAT
>CAJUYH010000216.1:44101-79539 GCA_910591685.1 Galerucella tenella | reverse complement strand
TATTATTATTATTATTATTATTATTATTATTATTATGTGTTCATTTGTGTATCTATTTGCAAAGAGTATTTTAAATGAGGGATCAAAGTGCCACTTATAGGTATAGAGTGACGGCCATTTAAATTTTTAAATGGCCATCAACGGCACGTGGACTATGGACACTATATTTTTTTCCATTTATTTCCGCGTGGATTTTTTTTTACTTCTTTTTTTACTAATTTTTTTTGACCCAAAAATTTAATGATATTATTTGGATTAAATTAATGTGTGGAAGAGATTTTAAAGCGATAAAATACATACACACACACACACACACACACACACTTGTCCCGATTCTCTATGCTTTTACTTTCTTATTTCTCGTCTTCGTTCGCTTCGTCTCAGTCTCCCCTGTCTCTTTTCTCACACACTCACTCTCCTATTCGTAACTCGTTCCGCCAAATAAAACTTGTGTCTTTAACTATACCACGATGCTTGGGTGATTCACGACTTTTGGCACGTTTCAATTTTACTCACATATTTGTGTGTCTCATGGACTCATTGGTGAATTTCGTGTTGTTTTTATTCTCAACACTACGTGATGATGTGTGAAAAAAAAAGTCAACACTGAAATTGAAAAAAAAAAAAAAAGGTGCGATATGTGCCATTGGATTTGGCGCGCATTGCATACACTCAAACACATTCACACAATGTTTTTCGTTTAATTACAATGACGTCACACAGGTCAGTAATGTATTATTGCCAAAAATGCCATGTTTAATGGAGCAAATGTTGCCAAATTATACCAGCTGCAGTATCAATTTATTATAATCACTCTCGTCTAAATTCATCGCGTCCTATCGCATTTGATTTTATACATAAAATATATTTTTCACTTCCCTTTTCTCTTTTTTTTTCCTATCAACATATTCATAAGTATAAAGTTTAATTAATTGACGGTGAAGATGAGAAAAAAAAAAGATATAAATGTAGATATATATGTTTTGGCAAGGAGTGAATTTTTCCGGAATAATTTTCATCGTAATGACCAATCGAATGTTTTTAACAAAAACGTTTAAAAATAAATTATTTTAAATAAGTTGCTATTGTTTAAATGACAATATGACTGTTGGATAATACTACACAATTCTTGTTAAGACATTGTTTTATTTTTAATTATATATTTATAATGAAAAATATTATTTGGAATAATAATCATTGAAGTAAGTGGATAATTTGTAGTGGTTATTTTAATTATGTTAATTGGGTCATGTCAATCGTTTCAGAGTCATATAAATATTGTGCAGTTGTGGCTAAACCTGATGGAGAATTTTAACGTTACGTAGCAATTTATTGTTTGTCTAATTGCGATTTATTATACAAGAATTTTTAATTATTCTGAAATAATCACATTCATGATATTATGTGGCGCATATTGGCACATCTAACATACGAAGAGATAAACAGCGGTTCAATATTGCCTTTTTCAATTGCATACTCCATCTTTAAATCTCGAAACTCTTTCTTATTAGTTATAAAGCTATATTTGAAACAATACCGATGTTTATTTTCGTTATAAGTTCTTTATGGATTCAGTATTGCAATAACGAACACAATGATATACTTGAAAATGTATCCTTCAAGTTTCTCACGAGTACTTCATTTTAATGATGGAAAGAGATGATTCAGGCAAGTGGTAGACTACGCTTGGTACTTTTAATCTCGTTATTGTACCAGATATATCGTTCAAAAATTATATCAATAGTGTTTTCCGGCTGAACGGGAAGTCAGGTCGGTATAAAATTTAGCTATTTATTGTCCTCGCAATGGCGATATCACGTTATAAATTAACGCATACATACGTATATATATATTTATATATGCAAATATAGAGCAGGTTAAATCCGGTTTCATTCCAATTTAAGAATCTCAAAGTCGTTCGAGATATTGTAAAATTATCCAAGACCACATTTCAAACTATTACAATTTTATTATTTCTTTTTTATCATTTCATGAAGTAAAGTAAATGAGATAAAGTTACAGAGATTTCACGTTTGGAACGAGAATTTTATACTGGAATCTCTTTTATTCAAAAAATTGCAGATTTTCTTTTTTTACTTTTCATCACTTAGTGATAGGAAAGTATTGGTTTCGTCCGATCTGAAAACGCTAAAATAACGCATGTAATCGCATTTTTCGACAATAATAATTGGAATAACGGATAAAAAAACTTAATATTAATGTTCAATGAATTGCCTCCTTGAATAATATAAAAAAAAATTTCATGTTTTTGAAGGTGACGTAGATGAAATATGTGTTTTTCAGCGGGCGTATGGACGAATATTTTATTTATATAGTGGGAGTATCTTCAAAACTACTGGACCAAACAAATTGAAAATTCATAGGGAGTTAATTGTTATCGAGCTAACAATAAATTGTTATGTTAAATTTTGTTTCGACTTTCCGTTCGCCGTAAAATAACAATTATATGCGTTTTCGAATGAAATACGTATATTTTATAGAATTTATGTGACGAAAAACATAGAAGCCACGTGATCTCAGGAGTGGCTGGTCCAAAAGATCTGAAAATTTGTACATAGCATTTTGGTATCGGGGGTTACAAATGGTGACGTCATAACTCGATATGACTTTCGGTTTGACCGGAGATAACAAATATGTGTTTTCTATTGAGGTAACACATGCAATAAAAATAGAAGCCACGTGATCTCAGGAGTGTCTGATAAAAAAGTCTGAAATTTTGACCATAGCATAAGAGTGTTCGGGGGATGATAAGTTGCTATGTCTCATTTCGATCGGACGTTTATATCGTAAAAAAATGATGTTTATATCTATTGTGAGAAAATTGTATATAAACGTACGTACATTTCATTCTGATGACGTGTAACGTGTCACCGATCTCAACAAACCTTGCTAGAGTTTTGTACTTCCGAGAAACCCCTTTCGTCGATGAAAATTCGAATAAAATATAAAAATAGTTCTCACTGTTTATTTATTATTCAAATTATTCAAATGATTCATGCAATCAATAAAACAATCATGATGAAAAGTACCGGGCGAGTCTACTTGCCCAAATTTTTCATTCTCTAGGATCATCGTTTATTTCTGTCTATTGAAATACTTTGTGAAATAAAATACTTATGATAATTCTATACAGATTTGTGTACAATATAAGTGCATTTGTTGTTGTATTTGTATTGAACTACATCGACAAACGCGAATAAAATAATATCCTATTGATATATCACAGTCGTTACACCATATCACCAATATTTAATTTGAAATAAATGTTTTTTTTTCCATAATACAGCATGAATTTTACATTAATTCCAGTGACATACAATTAAATCCCATTTACAAAGCGAATTGCCCTTATCGCACTCAGGTGATAACAAGTATTAAAAAAAAAAAAAAAAAAAAGAAAAGAGAAGAATATAATACATTATAATTTAAAAAAATATTCTCTGTTTTAATCGGTTTTTTTGTTTTTTTTGTTTAATCATCTTCTATGTCGAAATTTTGTACATCATCAACAGTATACAATAGAGTCGTGTATGTAGTGGAGATGGGCGGGTTACGAAGGGGTCGAAGAAGAGGAGATAGGGGTTGTTCGCGTCAGAATCGTGAATACATAAATCCACCAGTGACCGCAGAATGCTAACTATATTGTTCGTGCAAACGTTCGGGATAGCGATAGAGCGTGCGTACAATTGCATGGTAGCAGCCATGTGTGTATACACATACCCACGCACATATGCTTGTATAAATATATATATTTATGTGTACATGTACCAGGATAGTTATCATTTCCTATACAGAGTTGAGAATATAATTGCAATCGTGAATACCACTAGATGTATATCGGAAATCCAAATACATATATATATATGATAATAAATTTTCATTTGACTACGATTAAAATTTCAATATACTCGAAAGTAATATTTAGTATATATTATCTGTGAAGAGCAGAAAAAAATCACGATATAGAGTGGAAACAAAGGAGGTACATTTTTATTGTAAATTTTGTATTGATTGTTTAATACGTATGCATTAATTTATGTATACGGTTTAATATTGTAATTTATTTTTTGTATAAATGAATGCAGATTAAAAATCATTATGTAAATATCTTTGTAAATGTTTGATATTTTATCATTTTATCATTTTATAATTGATTTTTTTTTGTTTTACAACTATTTTTTTTTCATTCATTTTTATTTCAATTAATTAATATTGCATATTGTGTTTATATTTATATGGCAACTCGCCAAACATTCGCTATGATGAATGGTACATCGTGTCCCTCGACTGAGTGTATTATGAGACATTTAATGTAATTATCGTACGTTATATAGTCTGATGCCAACGTTGGAAATGAATAGGACGAAAATCGTCGACGCTCACTATCACTTTCTCTATTTCCTCCGTTCTCCACATTTTATATTGTCCGTCTCCGTATTTTTGTCCCACTCACTTTCACTCAATCTCTATCAGTCTTTTATTTTATGCCTTTTCCCTTTCACTCCATTTTTTTCTTGTTTTTTTTTTTTTTTTTTTTTGACTCTTCATTATTGAATATAACACATCAATTGTCCCAGCCAAATAAAATTAACCAGCTCATCGACTCTGGGAAATTAAACAAATAGTCGAAAACAATATTTTTTTCAAATTAACATGATGCTAATTTTTTTATCGTGGTATAAATCACTGAAAAAAAAAGAAACTTAATTTTCAGAACTAAAATTCTTCATCATCTATGTACAGCAATCAGTTGATGACATTAATATTTGTTTGCATATAGATTGTAATTTTTGCAAATGCAATAGATTGACGTACATGACATCAATTGAATAGATTAAAGGAATTTATTTTTAAAGCAATTATAAGAAAGAAAAATCGCCATCTTATGTGTAAATACATAATTTATGGAAGCAAAATAATAAACGCATTTATATGCAATAAATTAATTATTGATACAATATTTGTAATCTGAAAATGAGAGAAAAGTTATATCATCATCACTTGTAAATTTTACCTATATACAATTGTTACTAAAAGTATTCAGATACATTACTAAAGAGATGAAACGAAATTACAGAATAAATTGACAGTGGAAAATATTTCTTTCACTTCAACAACTACTTGATTTTATGCCAACCAATCGAATTCACTCTTTCCATTCTACTTCGTCCATTTAACAATGAATAATTGAATTGTATACTTTGATATAATTCATCTAAACAATTAGCAAACGTTTAGTGTATCCTCAGTTCTTTATTTTTTCGGTGAATATACTAAAACAAATACTGAAACATTTCTATCACACGTCCTATTTCATGTATATCAGGCTGTTGATTGAATAAAAACTAATTCCAAATGGCATAAACACAATGATCATATCTTCAATATTATTTTGCAATATAAATATTCGGAAACAGTCAAAAAGTTATAATTACCTTAGTCTGTATTCTCAATTATTCCAAGCTTCTCCCCTCAACATTATATAAACGATATTCAATATTCACGATTCCTCGATAAAAAAAAAAAATAACAATAAAATAAAAAAGTTAGTGATGAAGTTGATTCTTGTCAACGGTATATTTATTGCTAAATAATACCATTGATATTATATGTAAAGAGAGAGAATATATAAAAGGGCGTTCAAGCGATGAAGGGAAACAGGGGCAGGTTGGGAATGTTCATCCATTTTGTTTAGCGCATCGATTTATTGTGTGACCTGTGGGAATTCGATGCTACTGAGTGGAAAAAGACCTAGTCATTTGCTCTTGAATCACTATCGATATGCAGGAGTTACCAACACTTTATATATATTTTTTTATCATTTATTTCTGTTAATGTATATTTCATGTCCTCTTTTTTCCGTCAAGTCCATAATTGACAATATGACAATGGTAGAAATGAAAATGAGTTGTTTGCTAATAGATATATTGTGTGGATGAAATGGTAAATATTTTAGGTTATGTTTTATTATTGTCAATATATGATGTTCACAAATATTTATATATATATATATATGCGTGAGTGTATGTATGTATATGCGATGCATGTGTGTTGGGTACAATAAAATAGTGATGACAACGACAACGTCGACAAGGGCGCCACTAGCGGAAGAGGAACGAATATTGGTCGCCATTTTCCTTTGAGGATTACTTCCGGTATTATACGAGGGGATTATGCGTGTGTATGTGTGTATGCATCTCCTACAGCATTACATTATGTTGTGTTTCAGTGGTATTTGAGCTTACAATGCGCTCTGGTTCTAATATAATATCTCATAAAACGCATTTATATTCAATATTTGTACAAATGTAAATATTATTTTAACAATTTTTATTGTATAATTATATTTAGTGTTATGAATGAATTTTTTTTATAGGTTATTTATTATATTAATCTTTTTTTTTTCATCTATATTGTTGAAATGTTATTATGAAAATTTTCAATATTCATCTCCATCAGTCATAGTGTTTTTCTTTTTCAGGAGAATATTTCGTTGGATTAGACTCTTATCAAGTCCCGAGTTAAATTTCCAGTCATATTCAAAAACTAAACAGTCACAATTTAATCCATCAACACATACAAAATAAAATGTTGAACACATCTCACTGCATATAAGAACGTCGTGCGATTTACAGTTAAATTCCGCATGAATTATTCAAACATTTATATCAATTCTATCACATTTACTATACACATACATGAATATTTTTAAATTGATAATGAATAACTCTACGATCACACTCTATCCGTCGTCAATTCTCATTGGATTGCGGTTGATACCGTCGGGTATAACCTATTTCATTGTTACTTCATATTATAACGTGTGTCTATACACAATATATAGTGTTAGGTTATGTATACCACAAAACATACACATGCATATATATATTTTTTATCTATATATATCTATGTACAATTGTTATTAATTTGCTCCCATGAGTCTCACTAATATTCATTTAACGACGCGACCACCAGAGGGAGCGACAATGCTACAGTTTCAGCGCGCCACTATTCACACAAAAAATGCATCGGGGAATCCCCACGATCTCTATATACATATTTATATCTATATCAGGAGCGGGTGGTTCGAACAAATAATTCAATATCGACATGCACCACGAGGGAAACAAATGCACCAAGCGTTTGTCACGTTCACTATATACTTCAGGAAAATTTCATATGCCAGTTGTAATTGACAAATATATATTTATCCTCTATATTAAGTGGAATAGATAATATATATATATATATATGTATTTTGTCGTATTGTCAAAAATGAAGTTCAGGTATAAATAGTACTTGTGGAAAATTAACTGTCGACATTAATTGATAATAATTTGAATTATAATTGATGATATTTTTTCATTATTTCCCACCGAGGGTTTTTGTGGACGTGGAGATTACACTACCATGTGAATTTAATCTGCTTTTCGCTTTTTTATATAGATTTAGGGACAATCTGATAACCCTCGGTGAGAATGTTACGTTGTGAACTGTTAATACATATATGAAAGAGCGAGTAAAGATGAGGTTCGTTTGCAGTGGAATAAGCATAATGTTTAAATTTCATTAATTTGAAATGGAAACAAAAAGAATATTCAATATTTTATTGTATTGTTGTGGCTTTTGTGCAATTTCAATTGGTTATAATGAATCAAAGAAATTCGGTTATAAAACCTACAGATTTTTTGATAAAATAAATATTTTTGATAAAGTTGTGTTGAATTTCTATAGAGCTTTTCAAACGTACGTCTATGATTTTACTCCATTCATGTTAGAGGTAAAAAATGTTTTCTAATTGAAAATAATATATTAATAGAAGTGGTTAAAGGGTTCACAATTCTTTATTTCTCTATAACATGATTTTTTTCTTTCCATTTTTACAAAATAAGATTCGTGAAAATTCGACAGAGGTGTGAACTTTTACTTTGGCTTGAACGTAGCAGTCTGTTAAGCCTTTACTCAGCCCGGTGAAGAAACTTCTATAATCCGTGGGACGAGCGTGTTAGTCTGTGTTATACGAAGACGACGAGAAAGTAGAGAGACATATATAAAGATAGAGAGAGACTGAAGAAAACTCGATGTGAGAAAGTCTTAGAAAAGGATTCACTTTCCTCGGATTTTACCTTTACCCAAGGCACCTTTTCCTGCCCAATGGTGCTTGAAACATTGTCGTACTGTAGAATATATCGTTAGCTCCTCATCACCCTGATAAATTCCACCTCTACTTCAACTGTACATAGAGGGAAGTTGGTGAATGTTGAATAGAAGTAGGTGAGTTAATGGTGTAAATGTGTCGTGGGATATTGTTTATAATTTTTCAAATGGAATAAATTGAAAAATATATTACGAATGAATTTATGAAAATTAACAATTGTCGAACAAGTTTTTGTGGAAAAGTATACAAATGAAAAATATTCATCAGGAAATTTCGAAACATAAAAATGAAATTCGTTTTGTTTTTTACAAAATTATAAATGTATTACAAACAAGAAAATTATTTTCTTACATCTGTGCTGGCAATCGTTTCAACAACTATCATATTGATGAGCCCATATTTATGGAGCGGTTATCAAAATCGAATTGTCTATGAATGATAATATTTAAAAACAGATGAAATAATTTCTTAATACTTGTCAATTACTTTTTGCCACTAATTGGGTGATTAAAGTGCAATACGAGGTAATTTTGGCGAGCGTTCTGTCGACTTATTTTACTTATAAATACGTCACACATATATACCTATAGAGATAATGAAACCGAAGAGAAGTTAGTAAACGAGAGAGAACAAAGGAATTCAAAGGTGTAGTGGCTGCTGGCTATTGCATCAGTTTCAAACCTGTCAGCCTTAATTCACGTGCATTTCAACAACTCGTTTCACCAACTCAATGGCATCTCAAGCCAAAAACTTTAATTTATCTTCCATCAGTTGAGTCTTCACTGCATTTTCTTTTCTCAACTATTCATTTGTGTATATATGTAGTTACCTAAATAAAATAATAATGGTAAAATAGTCTCGAGTTTAATTTTATCATTGGCAAACATGCACTCAAAGTGTATTGAATTGGTATGCAGTGAATTACGTTTTTGTCTCACTTTTCATCACGTAATCTGGTGTTTCATTTTGGTTCTTATTTATTATTGTACATTTAACAAACAATGTAATTATGATTAATGGACTTTGGGTAAAATATTCATTGTACAATTGCAGTCATTATTCATTTTTGTTTGTAAATAATTGGCAACTATATAAAAAATTTGATTGATAAATAAATGAATTTGAAAAATAAATTTAGTATCAAGTTCAATGGAACAAATAGAATATTATTCAGTTACCAATTTAAATACCATTCTTTATTGTATTTATGTATTATTTGTTTTATACCGATTAAATAGAAATACATCCAGATATAATGCTGAATGAAATATAATTTATGACAATCCTGGTTTAATTTAATTTAAGATAATTATAGCTCAACGTCTTTTCTCTCGATTTATGTAATATATATATTTTTTTTCATTATAATTATAAATATATACAGACTGTCGTGTAAGTGGATGACAATGGCATCATTTAAAAATACTCAAACAATACATTGACAATAATTTAGTCTACGGGCATACCACAATTTTTTCAATCCATTATTACAAACACAAAAAATGCTGCTGTGAATAATATATAAAAATATTGAAATGATTACTTGTCAACTTAGAAATTAATTATTACACAATATATAAACGTATATATTTATAAATGTTTCGCACACAGTTATTGGTTGAACAATGGTTGACGTAGAACAATATCATCTGGAGTTTACGGTTAACAAGCGTGGCGGATATCGCAACCTACATAGCCGTTATCCGGAATTATTGTCACAAACGCGCGCGGTTCAGCACCCGCTTCTATCCGATCACATACAATTTATCATTCGTCGGGCTTTATCCACTGCCACAGTAGATACGATCGTCACATAGACAGATGTATAGAGATCGAGAAGAAAAAAAAAATAAATAAAAGAGTTGACAGAAGCATAGGGATCGATAAAAACATCCCATTAATATTTTTTTTTCGCGCCATTTTTTTTATTTACACAACACATCTGTGAAATGTTGGGGTTAGATTTTTTTTCTATTTTCTTTTTGTTGACGGTGAATGCTCGGTGGAGAAATTTCTCGACATGTCCCATGCATATGTCCGCATAAAAGAATAAACACCAGTTGTGTTGTGAGAAGTATAAAAGTTTCGTTCAGTCATAGCGAATTGAATTCATTCTATTTTGTCAATTGTGTCAGTTTTTTATATTATTATTATTATTATTATTATTATTATTATTATTGTTATTATTATTATTATTATGGTGTAATATTTTCATTTGTTTCATTCATTTGCGTTGACATTCGATGCTATTTTTCTTTCAGACCCTAAACCCTTTTTCAAGTTCTGCACAGTGGAAAATTTCTATCTCACTATCTCTATATTTTCTTTTCTTTTTGCTTGTCGATATTTTTGTTTCACTCGGTTTTTTTTCCATTTCTACTTTGCGCTCATCCCAGGACGCGCGGCTTCTTCTCGTAATCGCCACACGTTCGGAACTTGTAAGCGTCCGAACAAACCATCCAATTTTGAGGGCCGCGCGTCAGACAAAAGAGCGCGAGAAAGAGTTGGATAGATAGATGGATAAAGAAAGAACTCATACGCGTCTCTGTCCCCTTTTCTATTTATCTTTATTTCCGTCTGGTTTCGATTGACCTTCATTGCACTGGCACGTGCACGAAAATAAAACTGATTTCATGAGATAAATAAAAATGAGTCGAGGTGTGAAGGTATCAACATTTTTAATTTATTTTTATATTTTTTTTTAGAGCTGTATAGACTGAACCAATTGTAATTGTACATTTTCAATGCATTGAAAAATGAGAGTGGCAATGGTTACAAAACAGAATGGTAATTGGTCGATACTCTGTGTATGGTAAACATTTCTTCTTTTTTACTTTCAATTTGGTAGTGATGAGAAAAGTATTGGTTTCATCTAATTTTTCAAACGGCAAAATGTGGTATATACCTATATATATTTATAATTTTTTACAATACTGAATTGATAAACGAGCAAAAAAAACCAAATATTTATAGTCATGCAAACGCTATATTGCACAACAATGGTAAAGAGAAAGAAGAATATAACATTGAAACTCCCATAATTTTGAAAATGACCTCACCAAAAAATCGGAAAATTTGTCCATGGCATTTGGATAATTGCAAGATGTTAATTGGACACGTCTTTTGGCTTCACCATATATAATAAAAAAAAACACCATACACGTGAATTTAATCTTGAAATTATTTTACAGTACTTCTCATTATCTATTTTCTACTTGATAAAAAAAGTCCGAGTCTCAATTCTCTTTATTCTTATAATCGATAATGATTTTTATTGAAAGATTGAAAAAGAAAAGAAAAAATCGTCATTTTTTACTTACGTTTCCTTTGTCTTCCTTTCATTCCCATCTCTCTGTTTCCTTCCCACACACACACACACACACACACACACCCACCCTATCTCTACCTCTCCTTCTTTACTTATCACGAGGTCTCGTCTCGTTAATGCTGTAGAAACAGTACGACGTCGCAAAGTTTTCTTTTCGGTAAAGAAGAAAGAAAATAAAAAAGTAATAAAAAAAAAAATAACTGAAAAAAAAAACGGTAAATGGAGAAAATAAAGGAAGGAGAGCCGTTTATCGTCCTTGCAATCTCCGGACCATGCACACTATAGTGCGTTCAGGGTATTCTCTCGCTCTTACTTGTGCGCGGATTCGAGATTTCAACGGGAATTTATCGAGGGCTCGGGCAAGTGAAGTAGGTGCCTCGCGCACAGCCATAGCCTCTTGGATAGACAGAGATATAGTGAAAACGTTGGAAAAGTATCTCTTCCTATACATATATATACATATATGTATATATAGTGAACAGGAAGATGGCGGCATAGTGAATTGGTGAAAGCGTTAAAACTCCTCTTCAACCTCCTCCAAAAGTTTCATTCTCTTTTACTGCATAACCTACCATCGAATGAGATAACGCTTGTAACAATGCGTCGTTGTGTTGTTTATCGAATTTCGAATGTTGACGCTTTTCATCTTGGCGCTTTTGTGTACACTGGATTGAGGAATGAGGATTACAGTTCATTTTCGAATAAAATAAAAGAAAATTTTAGACTATTTTCTGCAGTTCATTAGTTCATGTACTAAAATGACAATCAATTATAAAATTGAAAAACTAGTGAATTGTTCATGTTTGGGGTGTTCTGCATTCGATTGAGATATTATTGGAAACTTTCATTTGTTACAGTTTCTTTTCGAATCGAAAACAAAAAAATGTGATAAGTCACAAGGTATTCGTTTGGTATTTTTTTATTGTAGATATTGTAATTATTCGGCGAAACGCAATTAATTCGATTGATTAAGAAGTGAAATTATGTTTATTAATTTAATATTGAAGATGTCAGTATTATAGGGGTTGAAATTTTGATATACTTGGAAAGACCGGCGATTTTGAGAGACATCACAAGTGGCATTTCGAATTATCAAAAATGCATCATTTTTGTGCGCAATTAATATATTAATAACAAAGAATATGCAATATATCCAGTCGATATTATATCAATAATTAATAGAAGCTCTTAATAAAAATATTATCCTTGATTCAATTATGCAATCAGTTTTCGTATTGAAATGCTTTATTAAACTATTCAATTAATTTAGTTTGGCAAATTTTAATATGCTGTTAATGGCATATTAAAATTTCCTGATATGATTTCTGTAATAACAATCATTGTCATTATTTCAGTTGATAGAACAAGAAGGTATCCAGCCACTTGTTGACGGTTAAAATACTTTATTTGCTATATTGAGATTTGTCTGAGGATGAAACTAATTAGTGTTAATAGTTTTCCAATTGTAGTATATCATTGACGCGATATCGGCGATGTTTAGTGCAGTATTAAGTTGGTATTGATTATCGATACACAATTAATTATTCACTGTTCAATAATACTACTTGTATGTATTTCGCCTTAAAGTTACTTTTAACATTAAATTTGCTATATCGCAACAGGTTAACTGCACGAGTTTATTTTTAATTTGTATTTTTTAAGAAATGACGGAATTTCGGCAAAATACTTTCAATGTGTATGGTGACAGGTGACTCTGGAATTTTATTTAACTGGATATGAAATTGAGAAGTTGTATAAAAAAAGCGTCATCAAGTAATGATAAAGCCATTTCATTGGAAGCAATTTTATAGAGTTCTTTTTGGGGCTGAGTCGATTTCCATAAAATTATTAAAAACAAAGGTGTGATCAGGATTGCTGTGCTGTTACTTGGTTCGTAAAATAATATTGAGTCATTGAATGACCAGTAAATCGGAACCGAATCAGTGGTATGTGAAGCCGACAAGTTGATAAACGGATTTTTTTTTGGATTATGGTTGTTCTTCGAAGTTCACAAGTAGTATAAATATTGGCATATATTTATTTTTTCGTTCAACCCCTCATACGGTCACCGAAAATCCTGAGATAATAATGTCCCGAGATAAAGAAAGGTTTAATATAATTGTGACTGGAGAGTTTTTGAGAATACTGAGGAGAAATTTGAAGTTACAATATCCCAATATAATTTTTTTTATGAAATATCATAAAAAAATGAAGTTTTAACAGTGTAATTTTGTTTTGAATTAAACAAGGTTCAAACTAATCATTGAGTTGTGATCATGACATGGCGTGACATGCTCTCATCAAAACCTGATCAGTCTTGAACATTGGCGCTGTATTTTCTGCAAAGTCCTCACGCAATTATTAAACCATAATTTTTGCTTACTCTTTTTTAAACTTCGAATTTCTCTCTGTCTTATCAGTACACCTTTTTCTTTATGGATTAAAACAAGTAAGTAATTTAAGTTTACAAATGAGATATGAATTCATATTTGGAATTTTCAAGAACTTTCAGACCACATTAAATTTTTGTCATTTTAATTCATTCGAATTCCATCAGCCAAATCATGTATCAGTATTCTTCACCAATTTCAAAAAACGAATGCAAAAAAAAAATATCAAAAAAAAAAAAGATAAAATAAATAGGACGGGACGGAAAACAAAACAGAGGTTATACCAAAAAATAATTCTATTTTTCTCCACTCGCGTTTTGTATGGATATTACCGTTAATGGAAGAGTTGGCTGCAGCGATTTGTATTTCACCCGAGCGAGCGGCTCTTCTCGCCTGGATTTCTATATGTTAATGTTGGAACATAAACTACCCTGAAGCTTCGCACTCTCATCCTCTTTTGGTTTCTCGTTTTTCCAACCCCGCTGTCTCTCGTTCACTGTATTTCGCTTTTGAGAGCAACGAAACAGCTGTATCCTATGTTTGGGTATATGGCGACGAGATCGCGCCACTGAGTGAGATAGAAAATGCGACGAGTAGCCAAAAGGCAACTTGGCAATGGAAAAGAGGGTATAGAGGATTTGAATTGCCATTCATATTTATGCTACACCCTTATAACCTCCATCTAAATTTTTTTCTCTGAATAATAATATTCCGTTTTGTTATTTCAAACGAAACGAAAACATAGAAAGAAAAAGAAAATATTGTTATCATAAAATAATACATGTAGATTTCTATAAAATATATAATGTACCTTCATATACAGCAATATACAAAATAACATGACACAAAAAAAAAACGAAATATAAAAATTTATATATTTATATTTGTGTAACGTTGCAATTCCACGCATCATAGTTTTTAATATAAAACTAACTTCATTTATGTTAGTTATTTATAACAGTAGCAATAATAATAATAATAATAATAATAATAATAATAATAATAATAATAATAATTTTTTGTTTTACGGATTTTTCGGCGGTTTTATGAGACATCAAATTGTGCTTGTATAACCCCCGGAGTGTGCTAGCACACGCGAGCATTCACAAAAGAGCTATAGCACGTGATATTATCCCTCCGTTCTAGTTAAACTTTTTACGCGCACGCGGGATTAAACTTCGTCGGTGGCCTCCGGTGGGCTCAAGCATAGTGAAGATATAGAGAAGTGGCTGGTATAGAGATGAGACAGAGTGAGAGAAAGAGATGAGAAGACAGTGTGCGCATTGGGTTATGTATACCTACACAATGTATATGTATATATGTATGTAGGGATGTGTACATAAGACGAGGGTCCGCATGGGGACATTTTGTCTCTTGTCTTCTGGGGTTATATAGGGTTTAAGAGCAGAAGCAAGACGTGCACCTGCTTGCCAAAATCCCCACTGCACTAACAAAGATTAAATTCGAAGCTAATCACATTTACACACTATTGATTTAATTTCGTACATATATATATATATATTTATTACTATATATTATTTAAAATTTATGTGGATCTATTGAGATTGTAAAAAATGTAGGATGTGAATCGGCGATAAAAAAATGATTCAATTGATTGTGTGAGTGAGGTTTCATAATTTATATTCAAAGTCACAATTATTTCTCCTACTTTTTCTTATTTTTCGATCTCATTCGACTGAGTTGCGTTGACGTGACATTTAATATTTAAAGTAGAATTAGTGAAAAGTAATAGCTCTGTGGATTTAGCTGAGAGGAGGAACGATTGGAAATATAATTGAACTCAATCGACCAGAATATTAGTCGCAGTTTTCCTGTTTATTGAAATCCAAATCGAAATCAATGAAAAATATAATATATATATATTTTTTTAAACCTCACAAAGAATTTTTCTCTGTGCAGTAGTGATTACATAGTAATGGTGACTGGTTTCTTTGAATGGAACATCGGTTTTGTGTAATTATTACAAAAAAAAAAAAAAAAGTGGGATTTTCTCATTGTTTTTAGAAGATTATTTATAAAGCCTCGGTGAATTTATTTTACGAGTTGCGATTACAAATTTAGGAGTGTCGGTGAATGCCGATAAATTTTTCGAGATGTTCAAGAAGAATAAGAGAGTACAGTCATATGGATAAGGTAAGGTCTGGAAAATCGTGGAAGACTGTACAGAGTAGATGGTAGTTAAACGCATAAATGTGTACATTTAAAATGAGATTCAAAAAGACATTTCGCCTTACTTATTTATTTAATTTTTTATTTATATATATACATATATTTTTTTTTCCCCACTGGGTTGCCTGTGATTTCGATAAATTCGCTTAATGAGCACTATATTTCTTCCTCCCCTTTTCCCTTCTCTTATTTGCTGTTGCACCATTGCATTCACTTGCAGAAACATTTTTATCGCACTCCAAGTTCTTCCTGTTTACGTAAAACCGTGACAGTAATATATATTATCATTTACGTATATTTAATTATTTATCTGAATATACATAATTTAGGAACGAGGATCAACGGCAGGGATATTTAATTAACAAATATTTATATTTATTTATATATAAAATTCTGTTGAACGAAAATTATTTATCCCAATTGTGATCATTTTTGTTCAAATATGTAGTGAATATTTTACAAAGTTTATAGCCAAAATTAATTTACTCAGAAACACAGCGTTTAGTATAAATTACTATTTGACGTGTTTATTTGAATCGTTGATCTTTACTTTAACCCAAATACATTATTTTCAATTTGATTTCTTTACTATAGCATTTTTAACAATTACATCTTCCATTTTTTCAATATATGTTTGTGTCTATTATCATATTTCAAATTCAATAATATACAAAAAAAAAAAACAAAAAATTTTTAAACAACCATTGAATTAATTTATAAATTGTTTCACGATGAAAACAAATCATACGAATGAGATGAAATACATCTAATGATAATATATATACTATATAAAAAATGTTGTCATTAGATTCGTTCAATTATTCCAATAATCATTAATAAGATTCGAAAGAAAAAACTTAGGATTGGGAATATATTCGGATACCTCAATAAATTAAAAAAACAAAAAGGAAAATGAATACAATCTAAATGTGCGTATATTACATGCAGAAATGTCAAGTATGCATATATATTTGATATATTTTGCGATATAATTCAAAATTATTTATTTATTCATTTTTTTTAGTGATTTTATAGCAGCAGTTGTGGATTTTTGTGACATAAAAGAAGGGTGGTATATATTTAAGGGTGAATGGCAGTGTATTCAGGGGTAGAGGTGGATTGGCAAAGACCGCCCATCTCGTTTATGCTGTCCTGCCTGACTCAGCGAAGGTCGTATAAGACCTGCCATTCTCTCTTACGTTTACTCCAAGTTACATTCACCCTCCTCTATCGGCGATGCTTTTCAACCCTCGCCGACACTCCCTTGCTATTTCTTGAATGTCGAAGAAAACGAATTTGCTAGGAATGGATCCTGTTTGTCCCGGATACGACGAACGGTGGATTTATAAAGTCAACACACTTTAGGCAAAATCATTTTTCCGCTCTTCAAATTCTCATTCGCGATAAAAGAAAATAATAAAAAGAAGAGAAAAAAAGTGTGTACGTAGGAAAAACGAGGAGCGAATGCAGACGTATGGGGTCATTGGAAGTTTGGTCGATTGGATAAACATAAAAATATATGAGAATTTATCGAGATTAAAATCAATTTTCAGTCAATGAAATAAATATTTATGTCATTTTTCATTTCTCTATCGTTTGTGTGTGAAATAATTGACAATATCATACATAGGAATGATTATGCAATGGTGTTTTTTATAGAGACACATTAAAGAAGTGAGTTGTCTTGCATGAATATATGACTTGATAACAATTGTCAACTGTTATGCAACAATTGAACAATAACCACCAATCACGTGTGGCAGGACAACAGAAAACGACACTCAATGATATTTGTATACCGTTTACATATCATTATTATTATTGCACTGCACAGAATGCAAAACATTATGTAACAATTGTTGCTATTAAATTCTGTATACATGATTGAAAAATAATTCTTATTTCGACTATTTCTTTCCTGAATGTTCTCAAAGTCCTCGCAATATTTTATGTTAGTAAGTAATAAATCTCGTTTATTATAACCAACTATATAGAATATTTATTAGAATATGATATCGGTGTACCAATGCGATTCTATGGATGTATTTATGTGCTTATGGGTAGAAGGAAATAATAAAAATAAATAAAGTTGTTGGAGGAAAAGTTGTAGGCGGAGTTATCGGAGAATCGTTGTAGGAAAATAACGTCCAAGAATATTGCTTGCACAAAGGAGAGAATATTGTCATGCCAGTGGTACAAGTTGAATGACATGAAACGGAAATGAGAGGAACTGGTAAGTTGACATTAATTGGATCGTCTTGACAATTTTCATTTGTACAACACTAACAAGTTACATCGATCTTTATTTTATTTCTCAACAAACACTCGTTATCACACTTTTATTCTATTGTAATTTATTATTTGTTCAATATATATAACTATAATATAACTATAATATTTTTCATGATAGATCCTATGATGAATCGCGCGAAAGAAAATAGAAAAATGACATTGCCAACACTTTCAAACTCATCTCTTTCGTCATCTAAATACCATGAAGAGGAATAAACGAAAATAATATAATAGACAAAGAGACATGATGAGGTTAAAGCGAGAAACATTTTTAGTGACGTGAGAACAAAGACAGGATAGAGGCAGTGTGCGAGACGCTATCGTGAGGTGGCGCTTTCGCGCGAGAGCTTGTAAGTGACGGGAAAATAGAAAAAGCTTTTGGAGAAAGACATGAGAAGAAAAAAAAGAGGAAGCAACTGTGTAAAGTAGCAAAAGGAGAACTGTCGCGTTTGACATTTTTTTTTTTTCGCTTTATCAACAAAACAAAATGTAGGCGCACGTGACATTTTAAATCATCGCTTCTTCCATTGCGCATTCTCGTACGGAATTTGGTTTTTATTCATTGCAAATGTAGGACACGGGGGTTAGCGGAGGGCGCAGCTTTTTTTTTTCAAGGCGGTTAAATGAAAAGAGCAAAATGAGGATGAGCTAAGGATCTTATTCGTTGAGTGATGCTTTCAAACAAGAGTGAAACTCATTTCTCTTTTTAATTGTACTCTATCATTCTCTTTCACCCTGTTCTTCACTTTTTTTTTTCGCCCTCTCGAGGTGTACTCTCGTTATGACGATAAAATTGCCACTAATTATATTGCGAATTATTTGACTTGTTTAACGTAGAAATACGAACGTCCTTGGCAGTTTGAAAAACTTTTTTCACGAATTTTTTTCTGTTCAAAACGACTTTTTGCTATTCCTTACTAAACGAACTTTCAACTACACTCAATATATAATTGGTCGAAAATTTTAATTCGTTGACAGAATCATACGAAAAGTAAATAACAAAAAAATAAAAACAAATGAAAATTAAAAAAATATAGTAAAGAAAAACACGAGAAAACTTCAGATTATCTTAATCATAGTATTTTACTGACTGCAGAACGAACAACACCCATGAAAAAATATCATCGGCAAACTATTTAGTGATGAATCATCATCAAATGAAAATATCACTAAATGAATTATACTTTATGATAATATATATCCTTCACAGAAAATCTCACAAAAATTGCAACATTTAAACATTACAATTGTATCATCAATAAATTTCTAAAAAATTATATTACATCGTGTACATCAAGAACAAAATAATACTCTTGTTGTGTGACACGAACACCACTGCAATTTTTATATTGAATATATTGGTTCTTTGATAATAAAAAAAAAACAATACGTTTGAAAATTGTGAAGGTCATGGTTGCTAATGAGACTGTCAGAAAAAAACCATTCATTTCAGTACTACCTATTCACATAGCTAAAAATGGTAACCATACACTTGTCTGTTTGTGCTTGTGGAAAAAAATACCTGAAACTTTCTCCAAAGCTCATGCTGCTCATCGACAATAATATCCCCCTTAACACGTGTGCTGACTTACCCATTCACTTCCAGTACTACTCCAGCAATTTCATCGAGTCGTCACTTCATTTTCACTCCTGTCGTACCGCTCACCACAGCGCGCCACGTATGCTCTGTCTGTTCGGCTGTCCGTTGCCTGCCGAGCGCTTGTGGCACCCTATCGACCTTTACTACTTACGTAATGTCTGACACTGCATTTACTTGTACCACTAACGAGCGCGTTCCCGGCGTATTATAAATTGTCGTGTCATCCATTTATGATGTTTACACGATAGAAATTAATCGGTATCTATTTCTATTTATCTTGGTAAGTATTTACAGTTACTGCAAAATGAAGATCATTATTTTCAGTGAGAAGTAATTGAAGTTGAATGAGTCTAGCGACAATTACTGTATGAAAATAGCTAACGTCCATTTGCTTTATAGCAGGGTATGATCAC
This sequence comes from Galerucella tenella, assembly GCA_910591685.1. Classification (NCBI taxonomy): domain Eukaryota; kingdom Metazoa; phylum Arthropoda; class Insecta; order Coleoptera; family Chrysomelidae; genus Galerucella; species Galerucella tenella. The sequence goes on along the minus strand of CAJUYH010000216.1, from coordinate 59,147 downwards.
CGTGGTCGTACAGAATTCATCAGTCTTTACAATATCACTTGCTCCATTTTAGTGTAGTACTGATATAAAAGAATTGAATAGATTATTAAAAATAATTTTATTTTTGTTTTTTTTTCTGATATCAAAATATAATTTTGAATAGTAAAGTCGGTGAATATGGAATAGGGTCTATAATATGGAATGCCATGGTTTCGATCAACACGTAAGTGACTACTATGTTGTGGACACAAATGTTTGATGAAATATAACAATTTCTGAAGGTAAGTAGTAATCTAGCTATTGTGTTTGCAGATACATAAATATGCTACAAATAGAAAAATTACGATATGTTACCCTGGAAGAATAGTGTAATTATAACTATGTTTACTCAGTAGATATGATAAGATGGGATATTCCATATTTGCGACTGCTTCATACAGTTTGCGTTTATCCATGAATTTTTCCTACTTATAGACGGATATTATTTTGCAAATGACTCCCAAAAGCAAGAAGACTCCAGAGTGAAATGTTGTCCAATACCTTATTGCGATAGAAAAAAAATATTATGGTTTAACTAAAAAAGATGTCTTATGTATTTGTGTGCAAATGAAAGTAATAATTCTGTCTATGTATATAGCTAATTAAATAAGATGGATGTCTTTATATTTCCATAAATAAATGTATCAATTTTCATAAATGGCCAATATACATTTTTAACATATAAAGTATAGTTCTAAGAGTTCTTCCTCAAAATTATCGCCCTTTATTTTTATAAGTTTGATTATTACACATTTTTAATGAAGTGGAATTCCATATTCGCCGATTTTACTCTACAGATTATTATAAAGTAAGTTGTTATACGAAGGGGCGATGATTCCCGCCTACAGAAGCAGTGTCAATTGCTATTGTCATCTGATAACGATGTTCTTTTCTCTCTGTATGAAAAATTTTTTGCTTTCAACAATATTAAATGAAATAAATTTAAGTGAATATAGGTCAAGATATTAATTCATAATGCGTGATTATATTCTCTCCATTTTATAAGAACAAAACATAATTTCACTACGTTGAATGTTGATTTAGGATGCGAGCGGATGAAGCGAATGAAGAGAGGGTTGCGGCACTGGCTATGTCATTGTCTCGCATTTTGTTTCGTGCTACGGCTATTGTGTTAGTCCTTCCATTGTCCACCTGCCATCCCCACTTCTCCGTTCACACTAACTCAAATACAGTTAGAGGATTGTTGTCAGTCTGTATACCATATACATTTTCGAGTAAACAAAAAAAAAACATCAAATAAATATAATATAAAGTCGTTTTGATGTGGAATTTTAATTAATAAAATTTGATGTTAATTTGGGTATTTGTAAATGATAAAATTCCCAATATTTTCATAATTAATGTGAAAATTAACATTGTTGCATAACAAATAGTTAATGTACAAAGTACATCGTCTAACTTGAAACCATTTATTAATCACAGACGAGTGGGATATTTGTCATCTAAACTGCAGTGGAAATCATCATGGTGGAAAATATTATGTATTATTAACAGAACTTCAAGCAGTATTCACAGTCGTTGTGTAGAACTACGTAGAGATAATATTTGTGTTATACGCAATACATAAAAGTTTTACTGTAAACATAGGATTGTATAGTGAGCGACACTGCAATATTCATCCAGACAATGTAATATTTATATTCTGAGTTGCTAAGATTTGCACAAGTCCAAGGTACAAAAGTCAACCAACATTAAACCAAAATATCAACATAACGCTCTCCTGAATATAATAATAATTGTTATTATTATAATTACTATTATTATTATTATTAACTTATTTAATTGTATATTTCATTAAATTTTTTTCTTTCATATTATACATTTGTTTAATACAATAAAAAATATGTCAGGCCGGGTAATGTAACGGAATGGAAGAGAATTCATGAACGGTCGTGGTGGTAGTTTTGTCGTATGTGTTGATCCAAACCAATCTAGTAAAATAATCACTCTCGATACAAATGAAAATACGTTTCTATGGGTTGTCTTCGAAAATATTCAAATAACGATACCATTACTCGTTAAGTATATATCACTGACTAATTCCCCATGGAGAATCAAACAAAAAATACTATTTTTGTATGAACGACAATTTATTGGAAAATTAATTTACCATTAAAATTCGTATGAAACTTTACGTATTCAAATTTAATATAGAATTTTAATATCAGATAGAGCTTATGGACATGTGTGTTGAGAATTTTTTGTTGTCCAGGTCTTGATGTGGCAATTTAGTGAAGCTTCTGCTATTGACGTCCGACTCGTTTAGCGTTTCTCTATGTAGCAAGATGAACGTCAGGAGCAGCAACTTGGCTAAATTAATTTCATGGTCACTATACTTCCCTAACATCATGTGTATCAAATCTATAGAGTTCATGTCTATTTATATTGTATATAAAATTTAATCAAAATGATTTCAAGTACCATCATCGATCAATGAATGAAGAACAAGATGGTTGTCTCATATTGATGTTAAAGCACTATTACCAAATAAACTGTATTTATTTCAGAAGAAAAAAAGTGTAATTGTTTTATGCAACTATTTTTCTTGACAATTTTTTTCTTTTTCCTCACACGCTTATAGATACATTTTCAGAGGATCAATTTAATTTCATGTTCATTCATATATATGTGTATAGCGTAGTTTTTCCCGAATATAAAGTATATAAAGACGTCCGTTATTATGAAGATATGATCTTAAAAGTGTCATAAAACTCAGGCATAATTTTAGAAACACATGAATATTGTGTGAAAAAAAATATATTAAAATCCTTATCAAACTTTCGTATATTGTATATATAGAGTTGAATGGTTGAGTCGAATACTTGTTTAGTCCGCCAGCTGTAATCTACACCGATTACAATAGTCCAAAAAAAAAAGAAGAAAAGAAAAGAAAAAATACATAATGAATGTAGATATGTATATAAGTTTATTTTTGTCACTTCACATTTGAGATTTTATCATTTATTCCATTCATATCAATGATGGGCTATATATCATAGTGTCAACGTCAGTTTTGACGTGATTACACGCGTTCATAAAATGAATTTTATGTTTTACTTAATTTACGAATGAACGTTGAAGTTAATTTATTTTCCTAATAAATAAAATTTTCATCTAAATACATAAAGAATTGGATGATGACGCAGTTCACTTTTGAAGTGCATAAAACAATATATGAAGTGGACAATGTTCCATTTTAAATTAATTAACAATTCATCATAGAATGAATTCTATAACAAGGAAGTTAAACAGTTAAATACGAGATATTTAGTGTTATGTATTCACTTTCTTTCACTATTTCCGTAATCATCATTTGTGAATGGGAAACATTTACATTTCAAATGGTATTTCGGAATTTTTTGAATAAATATCAGAAATCCGTGCATCTCAATGCTGTATCATTGATAATCGTAACTTTTGAAACAGTTCCACTATTCATATATTCACTGCTATACAATGCGTCAGCTGGTATGCTAGTGTGATGCCACTCTGTACAATAATACCACATAATAGAGCAAAGGAAATCAAAATTAATCGTACGATATAAATTGACGATGGTGAAGTATCTAGACATTGAATGATAATTTCAAAATAAATTAACGCAAGCACCAAAATTAGTGAAACAATAAGTAAAACAATTATTAATGATAAGTATCACAGTGTCCATCACTAATATCTACTGCAATATTATTTTTATTGATAATAATATTGGGATAGAGTTCTGAGGATGCGCATGAATTACTGAATTTTGTTGAAGTTACAATAATCTGCCGAAAATTCCTGATTTTCATTGAACGTGGAAAAATTGTGCATCAAATTCCAAGCAAAAATGTAATGGTGTCATTATAACATGAGTAGTTTAGTCGCACATTGTATTTTTCAAGAGCACCCATCAATTCTGTTTAATTTTTTCAATAGCATCTTACGTATATTATGCCGGATATTGAAAAATAAAAAATGGTGTTAATGGCTAATCCGCAGAAATTATTAGGTCTACAGATTTGTTCTCGCTGTTTCCCGGAAGATAGGTGTAGTAGTTAGTAGTAGTTGAAATAAATTAATCACAGATATCGGACATTTTGTTTTGACATTTGTAAATATAAAGCTACGTTAATATAAGTTAATTTGTGTTTGCATCATAACATTATTTTTAATTAAATATATCCAAATTTAAACCGAATTCTCGCCATTTGCGGGAACTGTTACTTTTTTATTTTAACATGAAAAAACCTGCGGCTGAGGCTCACCGATTATCTCTAGTACTCATGGTGAAGTCATTATTAGTGACAGAACGTGTCCAGAGTGGTTCCAACGTTTCAAGCAGGGTGATTTTGCTCTCGAAGACCGGCATAGTGGTGGAAGGGAAAAAGTTTTTGAAGATGCAGCACCTTGACCGAATATCCATGGCTTCAAGATCATGCTTTGCATTTGGCGGGATCAGCTCGGCATAATTTATTATGAGCTTTTAAAACCGGCTGAAGCAATCACAGGTGAGCATTATCGAACACAATTGATGCGTCTGAGCTGCGCATTAAAAGATAAACGGCCGGAATACAGCGAGAGACACGATAGGGTCATTTTACAACATGACAATACTAGACCTCACGTTGCGAAAGTGGTTAAAAAATATCGTGAAACGTTAAAATGGGAAATTTTACCTCACCCGCCGTAGTCTCCTGATATTTTCTCCGTCTGATTGCCACTTGTTTCAGTCAATAGCACACGGCCTGGCTGGCCAGCACTTCGATTCTTATGATGAAGTCAAAAATTGGATGAACACATAGATCTCATCAAAAGAAGAGGAACTTTTTCACCGCGGGATTCGGTGGCTGCCCGAAAGATGAGACCAAGTAGTGGCCAGCAATGGACAATATTTTGAAAATTTATTGTATGTAACCGTTTTTTTATAATAAAGCGATAAATTAAAAAAAAAAACGGCGGGAGCAAAGTTGTGGACCTAATATAAATATTACCTACGACGAAATTGCTGATTGTATCCCCTGGCCTTCTTAAATCTCTACGGCGTTCCCATTTAAAGTAATTCGATGAGCAATTCTAGCAATTCACACTTCAATTTTATTCTTCCTGCACATGTTTAAAAGCGGAAGTTTTTGGCATTTCATCACAATTTTATCTGTATCTTTATAATTGACTCGAATGTATATTTTCTTTCATCTTTCATTATTTTAAATAATAAATGTATCAAATGACGTATTGTCTTGAAGTATAGCTTCTAAGTATGTAGACGGGTGATTCTAAAAAAAAATGAAACGAAATTCAATGTGAAATATTTTGGTGGTGGGGATGACAGTGAGTAGACAGCGAGTGAATGCAAATGCGAATGAGTGAGAGTGGGCGTCACATGAGGAACTTGGAGGGGACCGGAACTGCCTCGTGCTTCTATAGCGTAAGGTATAATTGACTTTGCATAAGTATGGGAAAGACAGATAGATAGATTGTCTGTATATTATGTCATGGCCGAAGCCCTAAAGTAAGTAGATACATTCGTAAAAAAACAAAGTTTGAAACAATTTGATAAGCAATGAATAATATCAGAACAGAAAATAATTAAATATACAGTAAAAAGTATAAAGTGAAAAACAATTGTGACAAGATAGTTGCGACATTGATAGCGCTCTCGCATAAGTACTGATGAAGTATGACATACAAGTCGGTGTACACATGTACAGGCTCAGAGAAGTAAAGAGAGATAGATAGATAAATAGAAGTATTTTATTTTGTCCTGGCTACGACCTTGGAGCAAAAAGATACAGTAGAAGAATACAGAAATAAAGATGATCAACAGAAAAGAGAGAGAAAGTGGGAGAGAGACAGAGAGAGAGGGCGAGAGAGAACGAGCCATGAGAATAATTGACTCTGTATAAGTATGAGAGCGATTGAAATACTATATTTAGCTTCATATTTATACTACCTCATACTTATATTCACTATAAGTATGAGAAGATCGAGATTGTCGCTCTGTACTTTTAATATTGATATTATATATATATATATGTATAATAATCGTTCAATTTCAGCCTATGTGGCCTAGAAATACAACTTGACTTTTTTTACATTTTTTACATTTTTACCTTAGGTTGTATTTTTAATATACAAAGTTTACGTGATCATAGTTCGGATCTCATGGATAGAGTTGCCAAACACTCTGACATGTTGATTTCAACTGAGACATGAGTTCAGAACGACGAACATGTTGCCATACCTAATTTTAACGCCATAGCTGGATATTAACGACCAAGTATTAGATCTGGTGGCGTTGCTATATGTCATAGACTCAGAACACAAATGATTCATTTCATGTGTTAACATCTTCGATGGAAATAATGGTAGAGTTACCGCTATCATTTGGAATGAAAGTAGATGAAATGGAAGAAATATCTTATCACGGATGTAGTACCGAGCATGGTCAAGCAGTGTTGTTCGAGGCCGTATATATCTTTAAATCAATATGCCAAGAAAACCATTTTATTTCTTCATGCAAAGTCACTCCCATATTCATCTGAAGTAGCTACAATTTTTAAATTAAATTGGGGTAAAATTCCGATAATTCTTAGTGGATATTTCGATGTCGAGTTAGATGCAGAATCAGCTGCACCATTTATAAGATTTTTCAAAAAAAAATTTAATTTATCTATGTCGTATGATCTCATGAAATCTACAAGAAAACATGAAACAACATTAAACGCAATTATTAGGTGACATATACATACAGTGGAAACGCGATTATTCATCACATTTTTGTTATCATAACTCACTTGTACTCGTATATTTGTACAATGTACTTGAGACATTTGAAAGACAGAATAATGAAATAAATTCAACATAATATAGAATCACAATTCTAAAAATTCCTATAAAAGCTGATTCTTACCATCTCTTTCCGAAGTTTCACTTCAATTTTGTGCTTATTAGAGCGAGGCACATACAATTTTACTTTGTCACGTCGATTTTTTTTTACTTTTCCCAATTTTCGTATGCAACATTTACATTTCATCATCAATGTTTTTGGAATATTTAATGGACTGATGCATATATATATATATATATATTGCTAGGTCGTCGCCCGATCTTCTCACGCATTTCGAAACTTTAGTGAATATTCCCCTTTTATACATAAATACTTAAATTTTACAGGTCAAGGTATACCGGTCAAAGACAGTAGCTAGGAACGTACGCTGCACTGTTGCCGTCAGTTTAAAATAGTGCGAGATTGGAATGCACTATGGAATACGGAAAATTAATGATACTCTAAAATATCGATTAAACACTTTTGTATAACAGTAATGTAATATTTCACAAAAAATTCGTTTATCAGCCTCAGTAATGTAAACAGAGAAAAATTTCAATGGAGTCACCATCAAGACAAAAATGTCTAATCAGTTATTGGCAAATAAAATTAAGTGTTGAAGGAACCTGTCCCTCAATGTCAGCACGATAAATCCCTATATAAGTTCATGTTTTAAGTAAAATAATCATAATCAGAATAGATTTGAAGTTGAAAATCAGTTCAGAGCAGTTGAAGCCTCGGAGCTGTCTTTGTTCGCTGTGCTCTCTAACGTCCTTGAATAAAATTAATTTATTAGTTATCAGCTCACGCCAAATCATTCTGCTTCATCATATAATCGAAGAATATTCAAACCTGAAGTGAAAATCGCTGAAATTATACAATCATCCATTGTTTTTAAGTGAATAAAAATAATCGTCCAAAATAAATAAACGTTTTGTCAACCACCGCCTTCCATCACAGTCACTTTAGCTGCGTATAGCAGTGACAGGCACCGTTCACTCTATTTTCAGACGCCTAACCTCTCTAAACTAAATTATCCTTGTGATTTGTTACTCAAATCCAATTGTGCCGATATTTCAATAAACAATATCAACTGCGCATTACAGCCTGGACGTAACAATATATATATATATATATATATATATATATATATATATATATATACATGAACATAGGTGTAGAGCATGTACGCATGACTGTGTTATTGGCACAATCACATTTAGAGCACGTTACAATTTATTGAATTGAATCGCTTTATATATGACAAATGACAGCTACCGCAAAATCATTGACATCATCTACATGCAATGTCACACGGAAAAATATTTAAAAAAGAAAATAGTCAATAGTAGAATTATCGGAATAAAGATGAAAAATTCAAAAATATGGCGAAATAAAAAATTGCATCAAGTGAATATATAGTTGTAGAGATGGAATAAAAAAAAATCGTGTTGCGAATCTCGATAACCCAAAACGCCACGGCGTGCGCGTATATTTTTCACAATAAAATACGAATCCGCAGCTCGTATATGCCAGGTATAAATCAATTTCCGGGCCGGAAGTCGGGAGAACTGCGCCAGACATTGGGAATAGGAGTCCAGACGAGTATTTTTGCAACGTTCGATATTTTTTCCCTCTCAAGTCAATTTCCTCTTGCTTCGTTTCATCGTCGTACTAACTTTTCTGTTTAAACAAAAATAATCTTGCTCGTCTTTCCACTATTTTTCTATTTTTATCTTTTATAATGAAAAAAGAGGAGGAGAAGAAAAAAGAAAGAAAAAGACGCAGTTGATATCGAATATGAAGTTTTTAATTGAATAGTTTTTTTTTCCGTTCAATCGTTTATTTACTTATTTGTCTGTTCATTGTTTGCCATATTTAAAATTATTTTTCGCGAATCAAAATTCGGTATTATTTGTATAAACATGTTTTTATTATTTCCGAGGAATTCCATTTTGTTCGTTTTTTGTGAACTTTCAGCGATAACTTTAACACTGCTGGTGTTCTATTTCGAGGTGCCGAAAAAATGAACTGTTCGCAAATTTATCATTATAGAAACTGTAGCTGCCCGCATGTCTTCTATGATCCGTTCATTTGTCTAAACATTAGAGTTGATTTGTCAGACCTCTTATCAGTAATCCTCAAATATTTATAAATAAATAAAAAAGTTTGCGTAGATATTCCTTAAAATTGTTATATGAAATCTATAGAATGTTTCATCAATTCACGACTATGTATCTACAAACTTGACTTCAGAAACTGTTTTTCATATACGTGAAAATATGAACATTTTCGGATTGTACTACATTACCGTCTTGAAGTGTAAAGCAGTTTCGTGCTGCATCTCCGGATACATCCTCATTATAACAAGCATTTTTGTAAACTGATTACTGCGAAATGATGCTGTGAATTGATCTGAAATTCCATACATCACAATTGTTCATTAATATAAAAACAATGTATATAATTTTCGAATGATTATCCTAAATTATATTCCACTTTCCAGTACAAAGTCGTCAATTCGTGTAAATAATTATCTTCTAAATGTGCTCTATGACTTCAGTCAACAGAATAAATTTTTTTCCTCTGTTCTCTCACGATTGTATTACCATGTCTTGTACGCTATACAGAAGTGATTGGAATATATACTGAACATGAAAATGAGGTTGTCAATATAAATATCATAATTACAATGATGATATATATGTGCTCATAATTATGAAAGTGTTCTAAGTCAATTTAGATTTTAAAAACATTTGCATGTGAAATTCACACGAAATTTCACATTCATAATAAATTCCCATTAATCTAGACTAATAAAATTATAAATTAAAATGTCACATTATCTAAAAATATTTTTCAATTTATTCATATGCAATACAATAAATATTTTGAAACAAGAAATATATAACTTAGACCACTTTCATAAGCACATATGTATTCGCAATAAACGTACAGATAGGCTATGTCTATGGCTCGTGGATTTCGGCCTTATTGTTATGGCATTTGATATGAATGCATATATATTAACCAATACGATATTTAACAATTGGCTGATAGTACATTTATTGATGTGTGCATGTTGTTTTACTTCTCAAACAAAAATGTGGTTATAAAAGGATTGAGAGAATAGTTTGAGTCGAGAAATTAATTCGTTCTTAATAGTTTATTGACAAATAGGTGTGGTTTATACAATGTGATGATCGCAATTAAATTACAAGACAACAGTTCGGCTACCTCCTTGGGAGAAACTTACATGGAGAGGGTGTCTGTATGGTTGGTCAAAAAAAATGGAAGAGGGGGATGATAGTGGGTGAATGTGTTCAAATGTAGGGATAATTGAAAAAGCGATTGGGATTTTCCAAAATACAAATAATGAATTTCTAATGTTCAAAGCTCATCACGAAGTAGAATGTATAAGGATTTCTTAGTTTATGAAGGAAACAATTATGGACTATATCAATAATCTCATATTACAATAATCATGAAGGTTGTTTTGTTCAGAATAGATAATGAGCCCTCAGTTCAAAGGGATGTTCAAATAAAATGAATTAGAATATTTTTTGGGCGACATCATATTGTAAATCATTAGATTAAATACATGTACTGTCGATGTTAAGGATGTGTGCCAGTGTTGTCATGGCTTTCGGTGGATATTTCTTTGAATCTATGGCGTATTATGTGTATTAGGTGCTGTTGCACATTAATATTACTGGTAAATCGTGTATTCAGTCCTGAAAATTAACTCTTACGGAGAATACGTATATTTATACATACATAAACATGTTTCCACGACTTGTATCTGTATCGTGTGAATATTTACTCGTTGTGTTAATATAAGCGATGTTGGATAATTCGAATTGAAAATTCAACTCTGTAATGGCCGTCACCAATACTCAGGGAAAATTCATTGAATTTGAATTTTGTTTTTATCCTCGATCAGTTCTTGGGAGATCTCTTCATATTTCATTAGATCTGTTTTATATTGGAAAAATTTTGCGATATTATTTAAGACATTTGACAATCTTAAAATATATATATTTTGTGAAGATATTTTTCCTATGTATGGGGAACACATCAAAGGTCAGTTATTGACGTGCCATCAACCTCATAGAGTGTGCGCAAAGCGTAGGAAAATCAAAACGAACATAAACATTGTGGTTTGTTATTTTTATTTGAGAATTCGCGATATGATCTCTGATATTTAAATTTGATAATTGTTTATTTCAATGTGAGCATTAGAAAAATTGATAATTACATTTTCAGGTTTGATTTAATGATTATATTAAATTAAAGTAGAGGAACATTGTCAATATTCATATAAAATTATGCAAAAACGGTAAGATGTATGAAAAATTTACACGGAAACAATTTTGTAGACAATGAAATTTCCTGCAATAAATGCTAGCACATTTATACAATAAATATTGATAGTTGAGGTGTTACAGACTCTAGAAATTTATGAACGAAAATACATACTTGTCATTTATTTTCCTAATTTGTATTGGCAAAAAATATTTCCAACAATGTTTTCGCAACATTGCGATTATTGTTTCAATCAGGTTCAAGAAAAAGTATTTCGGTATATATGTATATACGTATTGTTTGAATTAATGTCGGCTTTCGATGTTTCTGGAAACTTTAAGAAGGAAAGGACGAGACTGTGAGGCTGTTGAGGGATGGTGGTGGGAGATAGGCACCTAGCAGTGCTGTAGGTTTTCTTACGTAGACCGTCGAGAAGAGCACGAGAAGATGAATAATACTGTATGCCCAGAGAGGACAAAACCGCTGTTATTATTGTAATTTTTTTCATTTCCATTCAATTTAATTCCACATTGTTTACTCTCAATATATAATTGAAATGAGTTGTGCCATTGATTCGTTTCACAATAAGTGATATAACTTAAATGTTGAAGAAATTGGAGAAAATGGATACGAAAAAAATCAATGAATTAAAAACCAAAATAGAAATGATTTATGATGATTATTATGAGTTATTTTTTTGATCCCACACCGCCCATATATTCACAGCAAACACAGCCACACACGCATACATATCCGGTCACACATAATATATATGCATTGTGAATCATATTCCCCATTGTCAACGTGGCTGCCATTGATGCACTACCACCGTGCGAAATATTGTTAATAATAAATAATAATTTATCGAGGTGTGCAAGTGAAAGTGAATAATAGCTAATGCATTCATGCATGTCTCTACATATACATCCATATATAAGTATGTATATTGAAAGTGTGGAAGGAAGCGAAAATAATGTTATGAGTTGAAAGAGTTGGATAAAAGACAGACGAGGGCTATAACTATGGAGCGAAAGAAACGAAGCAAATATATATATATATGACAGAATAACATTTTCCCTTCTTTCACTTTGGCTATTTGGCTTATATCCAATAATATTTTCACTTTTCATCAAGTAGTGATAAGAAAGTATTGGTTTCGTCCGATTTGTCGATGCCCAAAATACGGCATATAATCGCATTTCGCTACTATAATAAACGAACAAATAGATGAAGGAAATAAATATTAATATTCATTGAAACATCATCTTCAATAATATGAAACATAATTTAATGTTTATGAAGGTGCATGAAAAAGGTGCTTTTCAGCTGCTGTCTGGATAGATACTCGTCATATATGATGGAAATATCTTCTCAATTTCTTGACCAAAAAAATAAATAATTTGTGGAGTTTATTGTTATTGAGTTAATAATAAATTGTTATATAAAATTTTGGTTCGAGTTCTTGTTTGACGCGAAATAACAACATGTGTTTTCGGATGAAAATACATACATTATATTGAGAGGAAAAAAATATAAATTAGGTTATCTCAGGAGTGGCTGATGAAAAAGTTTAAAATTTTGTACATAGCATAAGAATGTTCGGGGGGGTCATTAATTGCTATGGCACATTTCCATATTACTTTTATATTGTGTGAAAATGACGTTTGTATCTATTGTGAGGAAATTGCACATACGAATGGGTGCATCCCATTCTGATGACGCATAACGCGTCCCCCATGCGAACAACCCTTGCGAGGTTAATATCTGTTATTGTAATATAATGTTTTCTTTATGAATGTATATATGTGAGCCATTGGACGTCAGGATGGCATAAGCTACAAAAAGGTTTTTTTTTAGTTAGTCGCAGAAAATTGATTGTATTATAGAAATATACTTTTTAGCAAAATTCGAATTCTATGTGTTCAATAATTTCCTTACAATTAGCGCCATTTGCTCTGCCTTAAAATTATAAACACATAGTCCGTAGCAGCTGTAAAATCATTTTTCTCGATATGTCGTCTTTGTGACTTATGCTACCCTGGCACCCAACGGCTCATATACAGAGTGTACCGATAAAAATTCCCAGGCGAAATATTTCGAAAACCAAAACTGACATTTGAATTTTGTCAACGCCATTTTTTAGCTTCCATGAATGGCTTCGAAACTGTGTAGAAATTGTGTTTGAATAACACAAGATGTAGGTAGCACCACGGTTGAAAGGAATTTTTCGTTGACAGGGACGTGGTGGTGTGCATCTTAAAGATAATTTAATTTAGATCAAATTATGTTCTGTAAAAAAATTGAAAATCCCAACAGGAACCGAGATACTTAAGGTTATTTGAAAAAAATTAAGGTATTGACGACTTATCCAAAGTAATTCCCGTTATTGTAATTCCGTAATGTTTCTCGTAGTGATAATTTATTTCAGATTCAATAACGAGAATTCTTAAATTTTATCAAATGGAAACAGTTTATTATTTCTAATAAATCATACAACATGGGGGTTGAAATGAAAACAAAAGTAGATTGCGGCGTTGGTCTATTCGGAAACCGAGCTCGATAGCATCGCACAGCTTGTGAAGCATTCTGGTGAACCGTTTTTAACTCAATATTGACAATAAGAATTCAAAAATAATTTGAATGATATATCAATAAGTCACTCAAAACCATTACTTGAACTGCCCTCCTATGTTTCTCTATAAACAATCTGTTTGTCTAAGACCACTAGATTTTAGGTTTTTTGGGGCGTAGAGAACGACAATACTATTTTCAGAATTTTTTATTAAACGTTTGATTAAAACCTACCTATCTTATTGAAAATTTTTCTATTTACAAAAAAGTTCCTATGGCATTTTTCACTGTGATGTACCGTTTGACAAAATTTGAATGTCATTTATGGTTTTCGTGATATTTCGCTTGGGAGTTTTTATTAATACACCCTCTATATATTTATATATATATATATATAAGATGAACGAATATACATTATTTGTTTTATTATTTAGATTATTTAAATATATACATTCTAAAAAATTATTCAAATGATTCAAAAATCAATGAAACAACCGTTATAAAAAATACCTGGCGAGTCTACTTTCCCGAGTTTTTTCAATTTTTTTTTGTGTTTATGATTTGGGTGCAGTCACGTGGCATTGAATGACAAACCAGTTTGAATATTCAATTATAGATTTTGAGAAATGCTTAAATAGTAATTAAACGGGATTTTTCTTTACTTAATTTGACGGAACTCAATTTTATGATTAATTTCCGCATTGGAAAATGTGACATTGTTATGTGTGCTCAAATACGTTTCCGTGGCCTGTCAGCGATTATCGACAAAGACTTTATGTGTATAGAAAATATATATATATATATATATAAATCCTGCTCTATGGATTAATTGGACTGTCCGATGCGACGAGTGAATGTTGCGTGTTGCAAGCACACATACGCGCACGTTGTACACAAAATCGATAATTTAACGCGCACGTCAAGAAAAAAATGTAGGCATCTAGACTCATCCAGTTATTTTCATCACGGTTGTTGTACTGATCATATGAATCATTTGAAGAATTTTTTATAATTCGTATATTGAATAATATCAATTATGAAAAAAAAAAAATATTTAATGGTTCATTATATATAGAGAAGGGTGGTCCTGTACATGTAGCGATTGCGGTAGTCAGGGGCCTAACAATGTTTTTGTTAATTTCACAAATTTATTTATTTAATTAATACAAGGTCGTAGATTTATTTTATTCTAAATGATACTGTGCGAGACGCTAACAGTGTTGTCGAGCAACGATCGAAATAGACTGACTAAATTATTTTTGATTCTACCCAATTCGATGTTGTCTAGGTTGGGAAGTCGATTGTCAACAAACGGAGAATTTT
>CAJUYH010000216.1:442-44001 GCA_910591685.1 Galerucella tenella | reverse complement strand
TTTGTTTTTTCCCCCGCACCAAATATGGGATCCGCCGACCCCCCCCCCCCCCCCCCCCCCCCCCCTCCCTCGATGGTGCTGTCCATCAAATTTCCAGTAGCATTAATGGAATGCTATTTCCATACAGACAATTCGGACGTAGAGAGCCATCTTGATTTGCCATTTTATTCCAAGATTTTCGTACCATGTTATTATTCGATAACAGTGAAATTCATTTTTGAGTTATACGGAATTTGAATTATAAGTATTTATTTATTTGCAGAACAGTTAAAAGATAAGTTATTTTGATTGCTTATGGGTATAGTTATGAAACACGCTATTGGAAGTAGTCTCTTTTGCCATAAGTGAATGGCGAACTATTTCTTAAAAAAAGTCGAGGTGGTCTAAAACCGATCCTCTGTTTGATGTTGAAATACGACTTTACCGGCGCTTTCGACATCGAACTACGTCAAAATACATTATTTCATTTTTTCTAAGATATAAAATAAACAATTTCCTCTTTCAACATGAAATTTTATTAACAGATAGTTGATAGTGTAATAATAATGCTGACTAATCTTTAGACATTCAACGGATTAAGTTTTCGTAAAATCTCTTTCCAAACATTAAAGTGTCCGGACAGCTTGGACTACCGTGATTAAAATTTTTATTCATTACTCCATTTGTTCATTTTGATTTTATGAAAAAATACTTTCAAATATACTTAAATAAACTCATTAAAATCATTGCAATCGCTGCATTTTATTGTAATCTCACAATCTTAGACTTGCAAATCATGATAAGAATTCGATATTTCGCTTTCGTTTGCGATTAACTGCTAATATCTTAGGTGGTCGGTATCGGACTACTATTTTTCAGCATGTCGAAATCTCTGAATTCTGCTTTGGCATCGATATCTTCTACTCAATCATACTCAAAAAATTCACCAATCGGTGCAACATTGAAGATTTATCCCTCTAGGGTGATCATCTTTGAAGTTTGCAAAAAAATTAATTTTTTGCAAACTTCACGGCCTTTACAGTTTAGGCAGTTGGTATAGGACCACTCTCCCCTCTACATTGTATATATATATTGTTGAATAGTTCAAATATTATTTCTTCTTTTGTCAAGCCTAAACCGGTATGGCATTGAATTTATTGTTTGATTTATGTTAGAGTACGTAAAATGTTTTATTTTATTAGAATGAATAACATCCTGAGATCTTAGTCCCTTCGGGTTTATTGTAATCTTCTGGGGCATTATTCTATTCCATATTTTATTCTATTATCACTGCAATTATCCATTGAATATTTTCTTTCCTATTCAAGGCTACTTATATTTCCGATCGTGATATTTTCTCTGAATTACTTCATTGCTCAGTTTCAAATTACTTTTATATCTTAATTGTTCTATTCCTTATTCTAATAAATCATTCTAGACCTATTCATGCTTCCCGTCATACTGGCGACGTCTTTCCGTCCCTCCCCCTGTCTTCTCACAGGCCGCCCATGGGCCTTACGTTCTACCTACGTTTCCTCCCTTTATTTTCTCTATTAGTCATTTTCCTATTTTCAATTATACGCCCTTCTCCCACGCTTCATGTCCGTGCAATTTTTCTGAGTGTCCTTCCTCGACTAGAAGAACAGTTGCAATTTGGTATTCCTGCTGTCAACATCCCATCTTAATCGTAGTATTCACTCTACGTACAACAGCTACCAGAAAAAATAACGTTCAACTCTTTCAATCATTTCAACGCACAAAAAACTATCCTTTCTGTCGTGAACCTGATCGCGACGAGGAAACAGTAAGAATTTAACGAAATTTAGTAGTGAATAAAATAAAGCGCGAATTTACAACTCGCGTTAAGTTTCGATTAAATACATACTGAACATATATATATTACTACTTCCTGGCTGTATGAGTAGTTGTACTCCGGTGTCAATTGCAAGGGACGTTGGAATTTGAAATATGAATATTTAAAGATAGTGAATAGATATAAATGTAATTTTATGCTATGTACAAATTTGCAGACTTTTTTATCAAGTCACTCCTGAGATGATTGAGCTTATATATTTCTCATCGCATCTATTGTACAATATAATGTATGAAAACTGAAAATCGCGACAAAATTTGGTATAATAATTTTTATCAGTTCGATAAACTCCCTATAAATTTTTTCTTTTATTTGTTTGATACAGCCATATTCAAGATAATTCCACTATATATGACTGATATTCATCTGGACCCCACCGGAAAAAACACGTACATTTTTTTTTATATTATTGAAGGTGACGCTTCAGTGAATATTTATATCCACTTTTTTTATTCGTCGATTTGTTTATTATTGGAAAAAAATGCAATTATATGTCTCATTTGGTCCTTCGAAAGATCGGCCGAAACCAATACTTTCTTATCACTAAGTGATGAAAAGTAAAAATCCAAACTTAAATAGACAATTTTTTTGTCTTTTTATATTTTTTATTTAATATAGGAGGGAATAATAAAATTAATGCATAATTACATTATGCGTTTATATAAATGTAAATGTCAAATGGTGGATCATCAATTGTGCATATTTCTATATTTTACATTACGACTTTAATGTGACACTGACAATAACAAATATAATTTTACACCATCACGTCTCTTCTCTACACAATGCTAAACCTGAATAATTATATGACGCGTTACCGCAAGATGCTGCCGGTTCAAACCGTGAATAAACACACAAACACATTGTTGTATGCGTACACAAA
Organism: Galerucella tenella; assembly: GCA_910591685.1. Taxonomy (NCBI): domain Eukaryota; kingdom Metazoa; phylum Arthropoda; class Insecta; order Coleoptera; family Chrysomelidae; genus Galerucella; species Galerucella tenella. The sequence continues at coordinate 41,266 of CAJUYH010000216.1, read as the reverse complement.
ATTGTTGTGAGAACCTTGTGCCAATTTTTTATAGGCCGCACTCAAATTTCCCGGAAAACGACAAATAGCCAGTATAGTTGCATATTTTTGTGGCTAAAGTATGAAGAGACTGACAAGTGGGGGTTATAAGGGTGGGACAGAGAGAGAAAAGTATATATTATTCACGCTGCGTCGAGCGTGCGACGGACATGTAATTGTGAATATTTTTGCCACATCTGCGCTGTCACTCAAGACGATGGCTTACGTCCAATTGTTGCGTTCTTCCTATTTTTCCCCTTATCTCATTCTGACAATCCCCCCCCCCCCCCCCCTCTCTCACGCTCTTCCACTCTCTCCTTTGCTCTCATGAAACACGTATTAGATTAATTTAATCCACCAACAATTGTCCAATGTGACTCAATATTGTTTTGTCATTGAAAATATTTTAATCAAAGTTGATACAATTTACATTATTTTTTTTTTTAATCATTTTCCTTTCGATAGTTATAGTTTTATATACGACGATTTTGTTCTTATTGAATTGATACATTTTGAGGATTGTTAATGGATAAATTGATTTGTACGATTTATTGTCCAAACAAAACCTTTTTGTGTTTGGTAATTGTTAATTATTATCAATACCTGTTGAAATGTTCAGTCATATTTATGATGGTATACAATTTATAATTTTGTGATTGCAATAAATTTAAACGCATGTCAACAATCATGTGCGTTATATGAATAGGCCATGGGCAATAATTTCTACAAATTTATCGTTGGAGAGTGCACACACCTAATTTATTTAGAAACAGAGATACATTTATGCAGTGTAAAAATGATGTATAAAAGATTTTTGCGTGAAGAAATTGTAAAATTGTCATGTTATCATCACTACTTATAAATTTCATATCGTGGACAATCTTCATTTTTATTATTGTTGTATGTGCGGTGAGGACATAATAACAAAATACCAAATAAAATCATAAGATATATTCCTTGTTTTTTAGAAACTTCGCCATCTTATTTCTATCAATAATTCATCACTTAATCTCTATGTCATTATTCCGTCTTCATTTTGTAAATAGACAATTAATAAACCAATCATGCACAGTACCATATTAATTAGTCTAATTATACTATTGAATATTGTTCATTTAATCAATTAAGAAACAACAAATCGTCGTTTCTCACTTGTAATATTGTCGATGTTACGTATTAGAATATTTCCCAGAGTACAGGAGTGTTGGGTGAACACGAATTAATTCTATCCAAAAATAAAATCACGGCAATGAGATGAATAATAAGGCAGAATATAATGCTATTCAAATTAGAGCCATAATCGAAGTATATTAATTAAAAAAAAAAATAATTTACTCCATCCTAATTTCATTTTATTTTTTTTTCTTTTTAAATATTTGGAGATGGTTAAAGTTTGTCATGTCACTATGGTTTTAATGCGCAATGATGTTAAATAATCACATGAGCTCTTTGAAATATATATATGTATATATTTTTATTGGAAACAGTTTGTCAATATTAAAAATAAAATGTACATGATAAATCAATAAAAAAAAAAGTGTAGTACACGTTATTTCAAACGTAGGTTGACAAGGGAGTTAAACGATTGATCAGGTAGTGGTGTGCATTGATCTTAATAATGGCAACAGGTCAATCATCATATACCTGGTCGCTAACGTTGACCAGAGTGGAAAGAAAAAAAAAAACGAAAAAGAAACAGTGTCAGACATTCCTCTCACAATAAATCTTTCAGGCTGGGTGAAAAATGTGTGCAAGGGTTATCCCATCTCTCTTGTCAAGAGTCAAGGCCTCTTATCCGTCGTATAAACACAACTATTACCTAATTTTCGTGATGAAATAGCAAAAAAAAAATACAAAACAAAAACGATGTTACCCCATTGTTTTATTTTTACCGATCGAAAACAAAGAGAAAGGTATATAGTGATTAAGTCGAAAAAACCCATTGGGATCAGACTCTTATTTTTTTCTTTTATTTTGTTTTCTTTTCACGTTTTCATCCTTTTTTTTTCTAAAGTATCACGAACTGTTCCATCGTGTCTTCGCGCTTATTCGCTTATCACACAAACAACATGGCGTCTCTTAAGCACCCTGGGAAATATTATTTCTTTCTTCTGGTTATAAGTGACAGGCAGATGGACGTTTAGAGATATTCGTACTTGGGCGTTTGTTAGAGATAATATCAAGTTATCTCTTTCTTCCTTTATTATTTTTCATTCATCGCTTTTCTACTCTACATGGCACTATATCTGAATTTGTCCTCAATAAAAATATATATAAATATTTTTTTTCGTTGTACGAAATGAAAAACAAAATAAAAAAATATATATAAATATAATTTTGTCACTGAAAAGAATTGTTAAATTTCCCTAGTGAATGATTTTTCTTCTTATTTTTATTCGTCTTCTTGTTCTTATACTTTGTGCTTTCTTGCACTATATATATATAGCCTGTCTTTCAGGGCAAGACGAAGGACCGACTGCAGATCAAAAAATGAGATTTACGCAAACGAAATTCGGGTAAGGGGCGCAGGAGGACGGAAGGGAAAAAGGTCGCGCAAGGCTCCTGACACTCGAACGCTCTTTCTCTCTTCTTCAGTTGGAAAACTTTTAACGATAAATCCCTAGTCACCGAGTACTTCTTGACTTGCCGTAGTTTTTCCACTTCGTACGGATTGCAGGCAGAAATAGGAGGGGAATAAAAAAAACAGTGAAATGGGAAGTTCCATTTATATATATATATTTGTCTGTATAGAAAGGACGAATGATCTAACATCTTTAAAGTCAGTAGATTTTAACATCCATAACAAAAAAAACATCAGCCAAAATGACGTTAACTGCATTATTTTCCATTTCTGTATTCTCTATCACATAAAACAGAGCATACCGTGCGTCGGTAAGTGAAGTGGAGAGAGGGAAATCAAATTAAATTAAGCCGAAGAGCTTTTTTTTTTACTTTTGTATCACTGAAAATAAAACGTGTACAAACAAGAATAAAAATCGTAGTCGATCAATGTCTAGTGGGCCGTGAAATGATTATTCCATTGCACATTCTATTGAATTGCCATACTAATTCGGGGAGAAAAACAAAAAAAAAAAAGAATTGTATGAGTGAAACTAAATATATAAATAAAGTAATCGATTTATTTCCCATAGGAATAAAGATTTCTCTGTCAGTAGGTATTGAAGAAGAAAAATAAAAAGAAGAAGAATTCTCTGGTTTCGACAGTGAGTTAGGGATAACTAAAAAAAATATCATAGGAAATATTTTTCATTACTTATAGTCATTATGATTAAGTCGACCACGCGCGATAAACGCGAATTGAATGTCGTTGTCGTTAAGTCTAAAGTGCTTACATCTTCTTTTATACAGTGCTAGTAATTTCTTTTTCTCCTATATTTCTTTTGTTATGGTTTCCTTCAATCTCTTTCCGTACTTCAAACTCCATTCACAATCTTTCTATATCTTTATTATTGCTTGATCTGTCATCTTTTCCACTGCAAACTTATGTGTGTTATTTATTTATGTCTTCTTAAAATTGCGTAGGTATTTTTAATACACTCTGAACCGTAACTATATCCATAACGGCGCAATACCATAATATTGCGGTGAATAAACAATTACTTCATTTATATATATTCAAAAAATGTCCATCAACTTCATTCGATTAGTAATGATCTAATGGTATTAAAATAATAGTCTATTTCGACGGACAACTATTACATTACAAGTGGCTATTCACTTTTTCACAAATAAAACGTATCAATTCGATAGTAAAAATAAAGGAACTGATATACAAATTGTATCAAATTAATGAACGAATATATCCAAATAACATACACAGTCAGATGTGTAGTGTTACAAAGTGCAAATAACAGCAAATAGAACATAAATTGTACAAGTGAAACACAGCGATGACAACAACAAAGAGAAGTAAGAAAAAAATAAATTATAAAAAAAGATAAAAAATAAATAGATAAATAAATGAGGGTGGAAATATCACCGTTAAACCGCTGGCAAGAAACTTAGATCGCTCGCGGGACTGTACAAGTAAATAACAAGCAGTGAGAGACATAGCTAACGTTCTATAGCGGAGTAAAACGCGAATACGCGAGCAAAGTGAAAGAGAGAGATGAAGAGAACGAGAGGGAGATGGGTCGGTTGAGGAGTTGTAATTAAAACCGGTGGGTATTTACTCGGGGGTAATGAAGGGGCAAACACACAGTTTGTCTCCGATAGTTGTATCCACCGTCTGACCCCGACCTACCTACTTTATCTACCACCACTTTCACCCTCAACTCCTACACAAATATCTATGTATATATATATATTTTATATGTTTATATACATATATAAATATATATGTATATATGCATAGGACGTTGGATATATAGTTGAAGCGAAAGACGTGCAAGCGTCTGCTACACCTGCGCTTCCGGCTAACTAGCGCCGCTCGACTATCAACCAACATTGCCGAGTCGTGCCGGCCATTCCACATTTCCTACGTGACTCCTCTATTTCATCTCTCTTGCTCCCTCCCACACACACACTCTATCTTACTCATTCACTTACACTCGATTCCGCTTCTCTCTCACTCTCGCACCCCTCATCCTTCAGCTTTTTCACTATCTCATGCTCTCGCTTCGCAAGTGAGCACGTCAATGTCCAATATTTCACTTTTTACTCATCAAAGATGATGTTGGCATTATAAATGGAAAATTTTTGTGCAAAGGGAAAAATCGCATATGGTCAAACGACTTTTTTAATTTGTTCTGTACTGCCAATAATTTGTGTTTGAACTATGGATAACACTGCTTGGTAGATATTGCTGAATAAAAAAGTTATAGTCTCCCTCTCTTTCAATTTTTAAGATGCATATTTGTGTGTGTGCGTGTTTGTGTGATGTTCGTAGTGCATGTGGGTGGATGCGCTTGTGTATATAGACTGAATTTCTACGTGTCGTATATCGTCGGACGAATCGTCGTTGCGGTGCACAAGTGTCAGGCTGAATAATACATGTCTGTTGCAGAGAGTATACCACCTCGACATGGCCCACTGGGTTTCCGCTGTTCATTCCTGGCTACCTCTCTCTCCCTCTCTCTTCTTCTCACTCTCTCTCTTTTCCTCCATTCCTATATATCTCATACGTTCACTCACTCGCCATGTCCCCGAAAAATACACGCACACACACACATATATATATATATATTCATACATACATAGATATCCGGATTCACCAGACGCCCATGAATCGCATTTGCATCCCCTATCCGTAATCTGCCCATTAAATTTCACCCTCTCGTACAACAATGTAAAAAAAAACAAAAGAGGTGATTTTTTTTTTTTTTTTCATTGTTTGTAGTTTTTATTATTTCGAGATTGTGTTTTTTTTGTTTATCTGTTCAATATTGAAAGGCAGTTTACTTAACGTTGCTTTCAGCAACAAATTCCATTTTATTTGTGGAATTCTGCTGAATTTACTATTTTCACCAAAATTCTGCAAAGCCAATGACGACAACTCGTCGTCGTTGTCCTATCAATAGAAATGGCAGTGGCTATAATAGTAATGGTAGTGGTTGTCGTTGTCGTTCATTGGATTGAGAGAATCAGGCGAATTGCAATCGCACAGCAGTACAAAGTGACGACACGTGGCCTCTATGTGTGTGTGTGTGTGTGTGTGTGTGTGTGTGTGTGTGTGTGTGTGCGTGTGTTGTACCTACTCTGTCGTCACTTCAATTGCTTCCAGTGCATTGGAGCAAAATTGAGAATGCACTTTGTTTGTTTTCCCTGTACGTTCGCCATCTCACATCGTGTATGCACTTCTATATATGCATGAATATGTACCTGTGATGTATATGTGAAATGCATGATGACGAGGACAATACTCGAGTATTTGATGAGAAGACAAATAGGAGAGAGATCGGGAGAGGGCAATAATGTACCTCCTAAGTATCTACAATTTTACAAGTATAAATTTGTAAATAATAGGTTTATTTACGTCTAAAAATGGTTCTGCAGTAGTGTTAAATTCTCTGCTGGGAGTTTACGAATAGAAGGTAGAGTGGAGAGTTTTGAAAATATGAAAATAATTGAGGCATGTACTTGATCAATATTTTTATTTATCACTTTGATTAATTGATTAATGAATTTATTTATTAATTTTTTTATTCATGTAAAACTACGTGATGAGAAGTGAACAAATGAATGAATAATTCTATTAAATGTTAATGGAAGATTGCTCTTTATTTCTTTTTTATTCAAATTTTTGGTGATAAATATTGATATTTTGAATTAAATAAAATTTGAATCGATAAATGAAACGTTCAAATAAATCATGAATCAAGAATATCGGATAAAAAAATATGTTAAAGTCACAGCGTGTATGTAGCAAGTAATATATACCTGGTAAAAAAAAAATAAATCCGGAAACGAGGAGATGCCGGAAAATATTTGCGAAGAAATAGCAACTGAATTACAGCCGTTTATACGTTTATACGAGTGGTATGGGGCAGAAAGTAGGGATGATTTGGTATTAAGTGGATGGTAGAACACTCGGCATATTTTTAGGTAAATGATGTTTTTCGTTTACTTGTCAATAGTAAACTATTTCCGGGGGAATTTGCTGTAATGCTATTTTACCAACTGTATTTTTTCGTTATGAATTTTTTTCAGATGTCTATTTCTAATTCCCCTTGTCTGTATACTTCTGTTTAATTTTCTTTTAATTTTATCTGTCATTCCTACTTTTTACGTAATCAATCTTCATTATTGTATATTTTTCAAACACTTTTGTCTAATCATACTTTTCATCGCTAATTTTATTTCTATCTTTCCATCTACAATTTCCCCAAATTAATTTGTTCAAAATCATTTTTACGTAGTAATTTTTTCGAAAATAATTTTTCCAATTGTCGAAGCGAATTTTCCATAACTATTTTTTTCGGATTTATAATTTATTTCATGATATTTGAGACAGTACGGAGATGTTTTTTCTATCCATTGTCAAACATGATATTTTCATTCTTACAAATACAATGATTGTCAAGTGAGTCTGGATTTAACTAATATAGTGAGTAATTGAATATAAATAGGAGATTTGTAGTGGTATCCAGTGACACTTTAATTTATATTCAGAGCAAATAAAATATTTTCACAAGGAAGATTCATACGATTGAGGCGATAGTTTGGACAAACATCTAAGATTATGTAATAGACTTTATTTCCAGTCTTTTGTCATTTTATAATCATTCGATGTTATTGATTAGAATTTATTACCTTACATATAACAGCAATGTATCTTTTATTTTATATTGCAGGTGTCGCCTTTTCTTGAAATTTCGACGCAGCACTTTCAACTGGAGCGCCTCAGCGTGGTGAGTGCAACAATATTGTATTTATTGTTACCTATTATACGTATTTATCAAATATACCGACACGTCGTTAATCTGCCAAATGAATTCAGATTATTTTTTTTTATAGTGGTTTTATGAAAATTAGCTATAAGCCAACAAAAAAAGATATATTCCACTCATGCACGAGATTTCGTATAAAAAATTTATATTTTCATTTATTCTGGTAATGTTATAAACTGAAAAAAAAAGAAAATAAAATGTAAAAGAAGTGGAATAAAAGGAAAACTGATAATAATAGAAATAAAAAAAAATTGAAAAAGTTAGAGTCATTGCGAATGAGGAAGTGATATTTCATTCTCGTCGCGCGCGTCTCGACTCCAGCGCTCGGTATAAAATTTCGTAATAGGGTTAGCCACCGCTATGAATAAATTTAGCACGCTAGTGGGATTACCACCACAGTAATAATATGTGAATCGAAGTATAACCTTTTCCATCAGCCTACATCTGCATTTACATATATCTATATATTCACTTTTATCCATATATATATATATATATATATTTTCACATTGCAAGCTCCAAGTTATGAAAAAGTGTGTATGTATGAGGTAGATAAAAAGCGTTTTTTTCCCATGCATGCAAATAAAATTGAGCGGATGAGAAAAAAAAACGAATTTACAAACATTTTTTTGTGGAATTGGATTAACGTAAAAATGTTATCCATCAATTTGAAAACTGGCACGCATAGCATAAATGAATAGGAGAAGATAGATGTTTGTAAAGCTGCAAATATAACAAAGAAATAGAAAAAATAACACAAATATGTTCTCGCGATTTTCGAAAAGTAAATTTTTTTTACTTTTGACTATGTTCCAATGCAAAAATTACGTCTTAGTGTTCCACCTTGCCCCTCTGATCTCTTTCATGTATATCGTACGAATGTAAATTATGGGAGTTGTTTTTTAGTGATCAATTGTTATTACCATCATTTGAGTTTCTTATAGTAAAAAAATTCAACTATATGCCTTTTAAGTAGGCATTTTCTAAATCGGACGAAACCAGTACTTCCTCATCACTACATGCTGAAATAGACAGTGCGATAAATTTCACTTCACCTACAAAACTCTGGATAAATGAATGTCATGATGGTGTATGTAGCAGCCGAAAAGACTGGTATACAGAATCGTTGCCAAATGGCTTTAGTAAAAGCAGGTATAACACAGGATTCGTGATATGTCTATGTATTTGAAACAAATGATGAAAAGTAAAAACGAACGAACTTTTGGAAGAAATGAACAATATAAAATTGCTGATTCTTACAAAAATATTTGCATTCACGAGATAAAAAATAATATTTGAGTTAACAATCATGCTGTCATCAGAGAGTCATGAAAAATGCAGACAAAAAATATATAATGTTCTAAATGAAGCAGCATTCATCAACAAATCGACTAAAAAGTTTGTGGATTAAATAATCGTGAATTTAATATTTCGCTAAGTCCGTTGTCTGTAGTGTAGTTCTATTTCTTGAGACTTCATCAACACATTTGGAGCATTGATAAAAGTACTCTGAGTAAGGGTCCGAGGAAAAGGCAGTGTCATAAACAGTATAGAGTTTTGTTTGGATTGTACTAATCCGATAGCAATACGTCGTGGCTACCCTAATGTGTCAGTAAAAATGAATGCAGTATCTCTATCGTTTTAGAAAATAATTCGTGGCTATTTTTTCTCACAATATTGATTGCTATTTTTCCGGTGCTCCCGTCAAACTCAACATGAAGACGGAGAACTAACTTGAACGCAAAATATGTTTCGTTTCTAACCATAATATGTGATGCAATTTCGACACCGCAGCTTGAACCTTTGCTATTAAATTGAGCAAAAATCTTCAAGAACTAGTGCTCCTAATGAATCCAAATGGGGGTTATTTTTAATGGTATTAGTTAAAAGTTTCCCTTGATAAGTTTGATAATGGAAAAATTAATAAGCACACGTCGCAACTATATGGATTTTTTTTTCAAACGTTAGTACAATGAAGCAAATAGGTAGCTTGCAAAAAATGTTAGAAGACAGTATCAATACATTCGTCAAAATGGTATTAACTTCATAATTTAACAAAAAATTAAATTAATTTTTTTTAATAACTATCAATATTACTTGGTCGGATAAATAATAAAAAGTCATAGTATAATTTTTCAAATTATTCATAGAAATAGCATGTGTAAGGGTTCATAAAGTTATTATAGTTTTTCCTATAGTGTATCTTTTCCGAATTACAAATCCAATGTGATGGGAGCATTGATGCTCATAGGAAATTTTTATATCTACTTTATTCAATGCACGGCAGCATTACATTCATCATAGGGTCTACAATGCACAAATAACTTTGGTCAAAAATGGCTTAGAATAAATTCCTAGCACCATCTCGTGCTCAAAAATGACCGTCCGGCTCATAGTAACATTACATTTTCAAATATTTATCACAGAAAAGTATTCGGACCCAACTCTCAACTAAATCCCCACTTCTTTCTTGCCCACTAAAATCATACACACTGATAGGCTATCTTTATTAATTAATGATTCAAAAACAATGGCATGTATTGAAAAACCGAAAAGGACTTTTTGTTTCAGAATCGTCGCAGCTATGACTGGATAGGCTCTGCGCTATAAGTTATGTTATATAGTGTATATATATATATATATGTTGAACACACCCACACACACACAACCCACACACCCATTTTTATACATACATCATATAACTACACGTACACGCGTAACCTTACTCGGAAAGAGCGAGCGAAACGTGACCCCACTGAGACTTCATAAATCTCGCGTCAATATCATCGTGTGAACACGTGCGCGGCACACGCTCCTATTCCCTTTCACACACCCCTGCAATTCCTCTACTCTCTTTCATCCTCCGCGTACCTACCACCCTAATTCCACCTCAATCACAGTTCATATACTTAACCGTTTTTTATAGTCAATATTCCCATAGTACATGGCAAGCGCATCGCGCAATATTTCATAAAATTATTATTATAAATTGTGAAGAAACATGAGAAAATTGCCCATCCGAGTAAAATATTATCAGATGTAAATATTATCGAGAACAGATTCAATTAGATGTAATAAATAAATTTTTTTTATTTACAATTGTTATGTAGATCGGTCAAATGAGAAGAAATGTGTGTACGTGACTTTTTTATATTTTTTTGGGGTGTAAAGTAAAAATGCTTGGACGCGTTAATTTTGATTTCCATGAGGACATATTTTAAGTGTATTCCTAAACCTATATCTGGCCGGGGTTGAAGACACTGCTAGAATTTTAGATGGATAGTAGTATTGAGTGATACATCATTTTAGAGTGCATAAATATAACTTTTCGAATAGTACCCTATTTATTGAATTTTACTTGAAAGAGTAATGCGATAATCACTTCGAGAATTTCAATCCTTTGGATAGAATTTTTATTACGAAATTTATATATTTTTTATTTATTTATTAATTTATCTTGTGAGATGTTACAGATTTTCCAATGATATTTTTTAACTTTTCGAAAAATCAAAAAATTGATTAAAGAGGATTAAAGATACTGGCTTGAAAATGTAATGAAAATGTTGTTACTCGTTAAACCACATGACTATTCAAATTTTGTAACCATTTTACTATTATCCTTCATCTATGATTTACAGATGAGAGCATCAAACTTTATTTAAATATACCGTATCTACAATGAGAACATCTCTCTGTTGCAAAGCCAAGTATATTTTATTTTCAATAAAGAAACAGATGTTTTATTTTTCTTTGACGATTAAATAAATTTAAGGCACTACATGTGAGTGAAATCGGTAGTTTAATACTTGTGCTAGTAGAAACTTAAGGGCAGATTACGTTGGCAAAATGTATTTTCACTATGTCTTTACATCTAATGTTGACGAATGGGTCAGTGTTTTGACTACATTACAATAGAGTTTAAGCGAAGTGTAATAAAAACATCGAGAGCTAAGATGAGAGGTGGAGAAAAAGAGACAGTAGGTAGGGTATTAAATACACAGACATTTCGTGTGTATTTGCAAAGTTGTTAAATTCGTTAACGAGCGAGAGCAAATGTGTGCCACGAATCTTGACATTAATGAGAAATTTTAACGTTTGAATTCAGAATACGCGACAGATATAGTTTCACGTAACTGCAGACAGGTGATTGTGATTTATCGCATTTGGAAATTCCACTCAGTTGAGTAACTCATGCTCACATAGACACAGATATAAATATATATTCAGTATTTTTAAAATAGTGAGTGCCGTGGACATTAGGTTATGTGTATATATCCACCTATGTATGTACCTACATGTAATTATATTTTGGTATTTAATTATAATTTTAGTTGAATATAAAAAGTGAATTGTCAACTGCAATTATTAGGATGTATATAGACCTGGTGATTAAATTATATAGCGGAAATGACACAGAAATAATTCTTTTTTATTGTCTTCATTGTGTCCCGACATGTCGCACGTCGACGTCTTTCAAATATTCTTCATCACAAGACGAATAACGACCTCGTGTAGCCAATCATTCGTTGGATCCACCCATTCAATGTTTAATCGTCTGAGCATTCTGAAATTTCCACTAACCAATAGCAATCCCTATCTATTTCATTTCTTCACCCTATTTCTTTCCCTACCTCTATTCCCCTTACTCCGACATTTTCAATTCTATCTTCCAACCTTTCTTTTTTTTTCCAATTAAAATCATTCTAATGCATCTTCAAAAAATGTTCAAATGCATGTGATAATTTTAATTATCATAACAAACATCTCTTTATTTCCTCTTTGTTTTTTTTTTTTCTAAAATATCTGTTTTAAATAAAATCACGTGAAATATTTGCGATATTTGAAATATAAATGTTGTATTTCATCACATTGCGAATATTACAACAACTATTACATGTTCAATTGAAATATTAACAATTAAATACACATAAACTTTGTTTTCATCATCTCTTTCACGACGAATTTTTTATTTTTTTCTCTTTTTTCTTTCGGAACGAAGACAAGAATCGTCAGAATATTTATTCCCAGTGGGGTAAGAATCATAGTCGTTTGCATCATTAATGCGCGTTTGATTGCATATCGTGGTTGGTAAAAGCGCGAGAGTGAGACGGAATGATAGGTGGTGAGGGGGTAGGAGAGGCAGAATGGAAAGTAACCACCCTCTGTGGGTTAGAGCGCCCCGGGAAACGGAAGGATTTTCTCGCAGATGTTACTCTGTCTTTCTCCTATTCCTTCTCGTTCTCTCCCCCTCTTTCGCTTGCCCATTCTTCCATGCTCGCGCGTAGATTGAGCCAGCGACTCTGGATAGGATGGTTAAGGGATGGTAGAGGGTGCACTTTGCATATTTAATTGCGCCAGCCGTAGTGTTTTATCCCCAAAGACCGTCATCGCAACAATACCCACCGGCTGTCCTTGCTATTTTTTCTCAGGACCATATCCAAATGCCCAGTAGTTATTCAACGTTATTTCCCTTTTTTATTTCAATGTTTTTTTTCTCTTTTTACTTTTTATTATTATTATTTTTTTATATTTTTCACCCTCCATATAAATTTTATTTAAACATTTTATATGCCCTGGTTCTTTATCGTATTGTTCCTCATGATTATTACAAGTCTCTTGATATGAGAATAAATATGAAGAAAATTTGTTCCTCCTTTATTATTATTATTATTATTTTTTTTGGCGAAGAGAAATCGTTATTTTACATTTTCCAAATGTTAAAAATGTTTGATCAACGTGCAATGTAATTTTCTTTATTTCGTTTCTTGTGTTTATTTCAACTCTGTCACTGGAGACAAAGACAATTTGTACAGTTCAATAATTAAACATATTGCTATTTTTTAACTAATTCTAACATGTGATAAGATTTTATTTCTTAATTGTTGAATCAATACAAATTACACTGTCATATTTGACTTCATATATTATCATTTGTTTATTATATTGGAAAACAATAGTTCATCAATAGAATAGATAATCATACTTAATTGTTTCCATGCTCTACTGGCAGTAATTACTGTTAATATTTGTTTTAATTGTAATGCGGCATTAATTCAATGTTCTGATAATGAGTTACTATAGAGTATTGAATTGTCATTGATTTTATTAACACAATTATTTCAAGAACATTTAATAAGGCAGTTACAGTTAGCGATAATACCACTTAAAAAGATCGTTTATATTTAAGGAAAACAAATTAGTATCAGTCTCAAATGTTTTTGACCTATTCTGCAGGGTAAATACTTTTGAATATATACTTTTACACTCTATCCATACACCGTGAGAAAAAAGAAGAAGTAATAATAGTCGTGAGATGAGGAGGGGATGAAACTGAAACCAGTGATAATACAGCAATTACTATACGCAAAGTGCGCATTTCTAAATTGAATGGATACCATTTATTCTTGAATAATAAATATTGTTATTATTCTCCATTAGTTTAATTTCAGGCAGTTACATCTCACTGGATATAATGAATGCAGCGATGCTGAGACTGCCATTAAAGTCTCATCAATTTTAATATCGAGTACATCAATTGTACATCCACATATGTTTGCCAAAAATCTCCCTTACATATTCATATATTACTATGTCTTCTCATTCATTACAGCAATTGTCACACATATATATTGAATAATAATAATGAGTAATTGTTAATGAATATTAGAAATAAAAAAATTTAGTTACTTTTATTTTTAATTTTTTATATTTTCACTCGTCCTTTCTTTTTGTCATTTTTTCGATTGAATAAAGTGATAGTATAGGGATATGTCGGGGTGGGTTGGAGATAGGAATGAATGGGGGTTGATATGGGGTCGCGCTTTTGCGCTAGAGATTTGCAAGGCAAGCACGATTCTCGTTGTGCGAGTTAGTGTGTTCCACGTCATGGGCCAGTGGCTGTCCGTCAATCTGCACATCCTCGTGAAAGAGAGAGGAAGAATCGAGATGAGTGAGAGAGAGAGAGAGAGAGGGAGCGAGAGAGAGAGAGAGAGAGAGCGAGACGGAATGAAGAAATGAGATAGAGTAAAGGGAGGAGAGAGGGGGTGGCAGTGAGAGAGGGAGAGAGAGATACACACACAAGAGCTCGTTCAGCTTACGTCAGCGAAACGAGTGAATTTCCCTCGCGAATACGTCGCACAGGCAATATCTTGAATCGATTTTCCTCCGTCTTTCATCTTGCGAGTTTTCCCATTGGAAAATCATACTTGCAAGACAGTTTACTTCATTTTTTTATGTTATATGTATAGAAAAGGAGATTCCACGATTTCCCGTATTGTCTATATATGCAGTACGTAATAATGGCTATTTTTTTTTATTTATTTGGCAATCAATTGAAAAGAATAAAAAATAATAGGACGAATGTTGTGTGGTAAGTGTGAGGAAAAAAATGTGAGGGAAAAAAGTATATGTTAAAAATTTATAATAAAGTTTTATTATTTGTAATATTCTCTTTTTATGTACATCGGCTTTTCATTGTCTCGCACAGTTTTTTTTTAAATTATAAACATATTTATCAAAAATTATAGAACATGATAAAAGATGAAAGTGAGCGATTTAATTTGAATTTAAAAATGAGATATCTCTATAATTATTGGATTCATAATAGTTATCGTACAAAATATGAAAAAATAACATGACCCTGTGAATATTGTTGGCTTTAAAGTGTCAGATTTTATGATCGGTGTTAAATATTTTGGTGTGGATTTATATTGACTCAATTCATTTTTGTACAGTGCATATCCATTTATACGTAATATCCGAATGAAAAAAAGGTCAAGTGCTATTTCATTCCACCAGGGGTTAGACGTAGTTGGATCGTCGAAAAAAAGCAATTTTTCAGGATTATTTTCTGTCTACACATTAAAATAATTATTAACAAATGTTTTGCTGTACTGAGGATATATATTTTGAGAAGATATTCTGAAATTGTCATGACAAAAATATTATACTTTGAGAAAATGTCAAAATAAAAAAATGGATTTTTTGAAAATTCTAACTAGGTCTAACCCCTACAGCATTCTCCATATACATACATTTTTGTGCATATTTCTACATGTAAGAGACTTATATACTCAACCATATCGGGGTCAATCAATATTGCAAATCGCACATTTACTACAGATAATTTATTTAATCACAAATACATTTACTCAATCTATCACTTTATTTTATTGAATATAAATTTACTTATTTCACATTGTTTCTTCCCACCATTAAATTAAAAAAAAAGTAGAAATAAAAAATGTAAACAAAAAAAATAATAAATTCTAATAACGATAACAATAATGATAAATACGCAGATAAATAAACAATTTTAATTTCTATGTAGGGTGTTTACGTCATCATGTTTGTATGCAGGTACATAGTAAAAAAAATAAGGAATCGAGGTCAAGTTGATTTTATTCTCGAATGGACATACCAAAAGGCGAATAGTGGATGGCAGAGATGAAGGGCTGAGTAGTGCGGGGATGGAACAGGGGTGCTCACATGGCGGGCGATGGTTTATATAACACACCACTGTTCGACAGACGTAATTTATGGTCGATACATTTTCATTGGTCGCGTCGCTTCATGGGCAAAGCGGGTGAGAGCGCGCGCGAGTCCGATCCCAAGCTTTCGTTGTGACTCTCCTCCCTCTCCTCCCCTTGATCTCCACCATCCGACTGGCGGTCTATTCCACCCCTTCGAGTTTTTCATGCGCGCACCCCAACCCTCAGTGAATATCGAGTAAAAGCGCGCGATAACGAAAGAGAGATGTCCAGAACTCGGGTCGGGATCGTGTCCGGAATTTCCATGACCCAGGCGAATACACCATCACCCACCACCCACCTTCGTAAAGCACCCTCTCACTCGCCACCTCAGTCGTGCTACACATTCTGTCTCACTCTGGTGTGCGATGAGAATAGAACTTGGATATAGAGCGAAAATTCGAACGTGATATTTATTACTATTATCTGAAAGTTATAAATATAGAAATATAAAAAACGTAATGAAATTCGTAATTTTAAAAATAGCAAGTAGTAATTTTTCACAGTGTTTTTATTTGTCCAGTATTCTGTATCAAGATGAGTGTGATCACATGAACAATGTAATGAATTAAATCTATTAATCTAGAATTTAATTATTATTGTATAATTCGATATAAATTTGTTTGTTACTGTCGTTGGTACAATGTTATATTGTGATGTATAATAATTGAAATGGCTTGGTTAAAATTTCATCACTATATAATTAAAACTTTTGTTCTTAACATTTTCGTAACTTTTTCATTTTATCGATTTATTTCAAAGCTATGATTTCCATGATCTACTCGTCGAGATTTATCAATTTTCTGTTACGAATAATATAGTGAAGTGAAATGAGGTATTTTTGATTTTAATATTGATTGCGTATAAATAAAGGGAAATTTAAATGGATTTTTACTATGATATTTTTAAAATACACTATTTGGACTTTTATATCAAGAGGTTTTCATTTAAAATCTTTGCCAACTGTAAAAATAGGAATTACATACGTAAGATAGAGATTTAAAATGAAAACTAAAACATTATCTATTTTTGTGATATTTGATAAGTTTTTGAAATTTACAAATTTAATTTAATTTAATTTAACAGCACAATTGTATTATCGATTTTGGTTTTCTAATAATGTATAATTTCTCAGGAATTTATATATTATAAAAGTTATATAGATTTCAATGCATTCTGAAATATTTTGAAAATAACTGAGAAGTCAAATTAAAAAAAAAATTATTTTTACAACTCCATACTTTGTGGATTATCCGAAAACTTTGACAACATGAGCGATTTTAGAAATATCTCAGACGTAAATGCAAATTTCCACCCAAATCATTAAATTCTTCATAATCACATAATAAAATAACAGCAATAACAAAGTAATAAAAGAAAAAAAGATGATATGAAAAATCGAGTAAGTTAAAAAATTGCGATTTAATGATGTTCCACGAGTGAGAAAATGGAAGGTAAAAGAACTTGAAATAAAAAACTTCCAACTTGACTTCAATCTTATTTGAGGTGAGTGTGAAAAAGTCCCATGAGATAACAATTGACTTGGTGTCGATCAATCCCCAAACGTATCTGATTATATTGAGAAGCATATAACGTCCAGTATCACTCTATCTATCCGATAAAGATCGTCTCTCTTATTCGTATATAAATCAGAATTGGCCATACGCGTCCGTCCATACAATTGAAGCGTGTAATGAGTTTCCTTGTGAAAACAAATTAATGATGAAACGAAAAAAATAAAATTTCTTTCAACATCATCTGCGGTATGAAATGAATGAGACCACATGTTTTATATTGTAATTTTACGTTTTCTCTACTATTGCCCCCTTTTTTTACATCATCATTGCTCAAGGAATACATAGGTTTCCCACCCAATTCAAAAAGTTGATGACTCATAACTTTTCGTTAAAAATTTCAATACCAAATTGCATTTCTGGTCTATAATACGAACCGAATATTATTTATTCTACATCATGATGCATATGAGAATTGATTGCTTATATAGCATTCAATCCGGATGTTTCGTGTAAAATGAAATCGGTCTATAGTGCATAGAATATCAATAATTGATTTTTACCAAATTTTGGTGACATTCAACGTGTATATAATTCAACTGATTGAATTTGCTTTTTCATGTAAAGTATTGTCGACTAATCCGCCCACTGATTTATATAGTTCATACGATTTCCTATTAAATGAGTTCCAACATCGACATACTCCAATCATATTAAACCCCCCCAAGCCACTCTTGAAAATAAAAAAATATACATATATATTTTCACTACTATTTTGATACTTTGTTTTCTGCCTCTCCTTTTCATGTTAATTGCCACTGTTCAACATTACACATCGCAACTCAACCGTTACCGAAAAAATATTGTACACAATAGTCACCATATACAGTACAATATTGTTAACAAAATCTAATAACAGTATCAAAATGCGCAAGTGTGTAAAGAAAACAACAATATATTTCAATATTATTATTCACCACGGCAAGAACTTGTGCACGCTTCATGGATGATTATAATTGGTCACGTGGACTAGTCGTTTGTGAAAGGAAGTGGAAGGCAAGCGACTGAGTGCGCGAAAACGACAACAAGAATGCGAATATAATATATATACTATATATACTTAGTGTTCTAAAAGCCTTCATATTCTTATCAACATCAAACAGCAGAATTCATTCAACATCACAAACTCCTCTATCTGTTTCATGATTCATCCCGTAAAATTTCAATAACCAATAATCAATTATATCATTTATTCAACAATTAAATATTTAAATAATTCAACCGTTCACTCAGCAATAAAATGAATAAGAGCTTTTAAATTCTAAATAAGCTCAGCAATCTACCGTTAACGTGAATGTCACAAATTTCGGTACACCTTGTACATCTACTATATATATATATACATACAGATATACACAGGGGGGTTGAGTTAGTCAAATAGATGGGGATGAAGGCGTGGAGTGGAGATCGGAGGGTTGTCTCGGTTCAGACGACGGGTGGACAGAGCATTTACATCATTTAATTTATGACCCTCTCTGCCAGCGGGTCTAGCACACGACCAAAGGTATAGCCAACCTACTCTCTTTCCCCCCCCCCCCCCCCCCCTCTCCTTCCACATACATATACATATACATCGTCATGTCGTACGTGGTCGCGACCATCGGGACACATACTCTGATGTGGCACGAATAAATTTGCATATGCATGTTGCCGAATGCGAATGCGCGCGCGAGTCACAACCAAAGTGAAGCGATATACGTTCCACGTTTATATATATAGTATATATGGATGTATGGATGCGTCAGTATTGGCCCCAGGGCCATCTACATGGATATCTTTGGTCCGTCGTCCCCATCGCTATTTATCTCTTTATTTTATAACACAACTGGTCGTATCTCATCTGCCTTTACGCCTGTCTACCCTTGGATCTATTCATCCACGCTTGAATTTTCTTATAAACTGAAAATGCCAAGTGTCCCATTGTGCACTGGGTCGACCTTGGTAACTGGCCAACGGCCAATTAGGTCTCAGACGGTTTTATTAACGGTCTTGAATATCTTCAATATATATATAATTCTCATAGCATTTAGGAATATATATATAGTTTATCACATACCTTGCGAGATCCATCAATTATTACTCTTTAGGTCTTTACGGGATACTATTAATCATTCTTAACATCTACGTTGATAAATTTCCAATTAATTCACGCACGATTTCATTTATAATCATTTTGAAATATTCATCTTCATTCGTAAAAATGTTGAATACTCTCTGTATTGTCATTGATAATTGATCATTATTCTGAGTTTGCCATGGACTTTGTGTAAATATATTAGTGAGTTGGTTTTTCCATTTCTATCCAAGTCATATGTATATATATATAAAGTGCAAATTGTGTGTTTGGTGTTGAGATTACGGAAATTCGAACTTTGATTGGCCGGGTTAACATATCAAGTTTTCCGATGAGGTTGAAAAGAGGAAACGCTGCAAGCCGCCAAGAAATTGCACCAGAAGGTTTGGCTGTTATTGGTAAATTTGATGGTTCAAATTCCGGATTCGTGTGTAGTGGATACAGGTATATCCAGACATATATATGTATACATGCATTTATATAGGAAATGGTTGAGCAAACAATGTCCTTTGCAACCGTTCAAAGTCTGATTGGATTAGTCCAACTCAAAGAATGTCACTATGAACATTTTGAGAGTTAGGAATGAGAAAATTCAACAGACATTACTTCGTTATGGCATTTCCAAAGACGACAAATCGTTCGTTTTTCCTCTCGTACTCTCTCTCTCTCTCTCTCTCTGTCTATCTGTCTCTCTTTATACACATTACTTCGAGAGTTTCCAGTGTGCAGTTTAAGCTCGTGGGTTTTGTCACTAGGGACGATGGCAATAGTTTGTTTTCTTAGTTGTTGGATGTATGTATATGAAAGCAAGTGAGTGAACAAATGGTAAATGAGAAATAACGTTTGCAACATAACCAGAAATATACAGTTCGCCATTGCGGAAGCACCATAAACTGTGCAAGCGCTATTCTTACTGCCGCTGTCATGATCCACGCTGGGTAGAATAACAGAAACATAGTCATAATGTTTTATCACACCGTTGACATTTTCCCATTTGTGGAGAGCGAGAGAAAATTGAGGGATGGTGAGTTCGGGATAACAAGGGACGAAGTGGGGGAAACGATGAAAAGTGGATCTCTATGGTGCCAGAGAATTAAGACGTAACTCTTTTAATTATCTACTCTATTTTACAATGGCTTATTAAAATTACGTTTATTATGCAGATGGTATTTGTATGTTTATAGTAAGGTGGTTGGTTGGTACAATGGTGAAAGAAAATAGAGGCCAAATAGTCATGGTGATGTTACACGATTTTTTAGTAAATTTGAAATGTTTGATTTGATATGCAGAGTCGCAAGCAGTAAGTCGCCTCAAGTCGCAGCAAGTTCATGCCTGTCGAATTTACTGACATGATATATTACAGCTCGCGATATTGATAGGGGTTTTTTTTTGCTTTCCCATATATTTGTCACTATTTGTACGATTCATACTGCAATATAATATAATACACATTTGATGAAACTATGTGGATGTAGTCCATAAAAATCGTGAATTTTCTATCGATTGGGAGTTGAATTAAACAATTGCGTCTAATATTTATGGAGATATTCTGCTTTGAAATTCAAATTATATTTCTAGCTTTCATCTTTTGCAATTTGTCATGCAATTCATGGGACAATGACAGGGTGATGAACCTGAAAATAAATATTACAAATAATGAAATGATAATAAAATAAATGATATATACTAGTGGCGTAAATGTTTGCAGCATAGCTGTATGCTATTTTATTATATTTGGATTCGTTTTAAGTATGAGTGGCGAAATGGAAATAGAAACCATTCCTATTTGTTGATGTTCTTAGTACTAAAAATGATAGTTGTTTGATGATACCGTCAGCAACACTGCTTTCATTATTTTGAGTCGAAAGTAATTGGAACTAACCGAGCATAACAAAATAATTAACTATTCAAGAATGGATGGCGCGCATTTGATCTAGCAGTGTGCATTTTGTGTACTGCAATTGCTACTAATTACAATAATACTGTATACATAATATAAAAACATAAAATCTATGTGTCATTTCATTTTATTCCATCTGTTCTATTTGTAAAATGCCGAATTTCTTTTAGTGAAACAAATGATAGATTTTTATTATTATTTTACACATTTCTTCGATTATGTGGATCAAAGGATTGTGAAAATTTGAATCGAAGTCACAAAAAATATGTGAAAGTTATGTCGAGTGATATTTTATTTGGTGTAATGCAATAAACAAATCGTGGCAATGTGAATTTAACCAACAGGAAAGAAAAAAAAAATTGGCAAAGTCGATAAATTGAAATGAAAATGTTGATAAACTCCTGAATCTATAATTGATCATCAACTATTTAAATGCTGATGATCAATTACATATTATTCGCAATTTACTAAGTCAAAAGTTCGTCAATAAATTGTTTAATACACCAAAAAAAAAAAAAAAAACAAACTGTTGATAATTTACATTTGAATACTATCTAAAAAGATGTTGTCCAATTGAATGAAAACTGCATTAGACCAATTGTTATTTACAATATAAATTTATTACAGAATGTCCGATGACAACAGCATAAATATCATCAGTTGATGCGGTGATGGCGCGAAAAGCGACAATAATAACAGCCAATAGCTTACGGCTACAAAATTCAATCGTTCATGGCTGCTGCCAGCACGAGGGTAAGTAAATTTTTCACAACCATATCCACTCTCATACAAACACCCTACTCAACTGGTCACGTTTTCACGTCACTTTCCATCCACGAAAAGAAGTAAGAAAGGCGATAGAACAAAAATGAAAAAGAAGGAAAAGATGAAAAAGAAGAGCGAAAAAAAAACGAAAACATTTCTTGCCCGCGCCGCTCTCTATCCATGATCCTTTACCAAGCTTTCACGACCACTGTAATTTACTCCACCATTCGCTATCTCTCGTAGTTTCGAGCTCGTTCATTTATATATATATATATACTAAAACCCCATCCTTATTGCTATATCTTTTAGAAATGTTCTCGCTGCTCACAGATGGCTCGGGATATGTTTTGTCCTCCTGATACATCTGTATCTATAACTAAGTTGCGTCCTCTGTCACCGTGAAAACGATCCCTGTGAGTTAGTAAAGTGCTTAGGAGAGGCCGAGTTGCTGGATGGCAGTTTGTTATTGGAATAGTGTTACTTCACTGTATACCAAAGTCCCCTCAACAGCACGCCTCCAATGTTTCTCCGTTTGTCATTCTTCTTTTTTTTTTTCTCTTTGGAGACTATGATAACTTGATACCACACAACACGCTCACATACCAAACAGATAAATACCAATTTCTCCATTTGGATGTTGAAGAATTGGGATTTTGGTATGATCATCTGTTTCTAAGTCGTACGTTTTATCTTTTCTCAATCACATGTCATGTTCATATACATATGTATAAATGTATCCATTTGTATATATTTATATACATGTGTGTCGGGGGATATGTGTACGCGGGTGGGAAACAGTTGGTGGTACATTGTCGAATGTGCGGCGGTGCTTGAATTAATTGTTATTGGTTATATTATCCAGTGCATTTAACCGTTAAGTGATTACTATGAACACAAATAAACTTGAGTTGAAACTCGTGAAGTGGTTGCGTTATATATACGAGAATACATATATATATATATATTCTATTGTAGTGTATAAATTTTGTTTCATAGATACAGTGTGCAGCAGAATTAGTGGATTTTCAAGTTAATGGTGGATGTTGGGAAGACCCGGGGCAGAGTAAAATGGCGGAACAATGTAATACATACAACCAATATATCTTTTTTTTTTTTAATTGGAATTAATAGGAAATAAATAAGTATTTGCTCATTTGTTTAGAATTGATGTAGCTTATTATTTATTTGTTTATTTGTAGTGTATAATTTTGATGAGGGGCCGATGCTCATTTTCATTGTTATTTTCAACGCAGGTATTTTCTTTTTTTTTCGAGTTGCTTGTTGTTTTTTCATGAAAACAGGAGGTGATTAAAATTGATTTTTGCACTGTGTGATTTTTAATGGATTCTAATAAAGCTGTGGTGTTTGGGAGTTGCATTCGAATTGTTTTCAGTTATAAAAAAAAAGTACGAACTGTTTGATTCTGAAATAATGTTTAGTTATAAACCGCTAATAGAAATTCAGTAATTCTGGTACACCTTATATATATGTATATATTTATAATTGCACTTCTACTTTACCTTTTGTTCGTAATTGGACAATATTGTCTATTTAGATTGTAGGTTCTTGTTAGTCCTTGATAGTTGATGCTGTTACTTGTCGGCGATATAACAGTTGACTCTTCGTCTCCGACAGTAGGTAAAAACATCGGATTGTATTTCCAGGGGATCAATAACTTATCTTATTTATTGTTGATGCAATTAACAAGAGAAAATGATATGTTATTAATCTGTGCGTAACTTATATTTCTTTAATTTAAGATTGAATAATTGTTAGTAGTTTTTTTTTCCACACACTCTGATTTAATGGAGAAATATATTTGTTTACTTTTTTTCATTGACTATTTAATAGAATCGGTCAGTATATGCAGGTAGACAATTAAAAACTACTAGGTAATAAATTATTATGCTTTCAATTGTGTTCAGATTTGTAACAATGGACATGGTTGTCATCGATAGTAAAGTGATTTTCACCTGTGGGATTTGAGTGGAACGGGATATCGATACACAATATCAAAGTGAAATAAAATGGAATCGAGGTCGTATTGAAATTTGATAAAATTCTCAGCAATCATTCAGTGATGCACCTCAAAAAATTTCAACACCTATTTTTGCACTGCAAATTCGCGTACGTAATTTCGCGCCTTGAATTAAAATGTGAAATTGTAACACAGATATGAAAAATTAAATGGGTTGCTATCAGGTCAGATCTTGTCGTATATGGGCAGGTTCCATTACGTCTTATCGAATCTACTATATTGAAACTAAATATTGGAATAAAATATGTACCAAATATTTGAAATATTATGTATGAATTATGTCACGGTGCATAGTTGGTTTTCTTGACTTGTTTCACCACTTATGAAGTTGATATTAAACTGAGCAAAGTGTTTGACGATGAAATATAATTCGTGATGCACTATTTTCTTAAAATTAAAAATAAATTTCCCTCATAGATTGTTAGGCCTTGTCAATATCTACAGGAGCAACAAAAAAAATGATTAAAAAATGTTCACAAATTTTATTTGGCAGTGTATAGATGTGTCACATGAATAACCAGAAGGATATTGGAGAAATTTCAAACAAAAAAATATTTTATTTAGTACTTCATTTTTATATTTCTATAGAACATGATAACAATATATGAATATAATATTCCAGAGTCAGGATAAATTCATGGAAAATTCTTTTAGAAATGGTATTCTTCTTTACATTGTTGGATATAATTTGTAATTAACTCACTCTCCACTATAATGAACGATATTCTTTTCAGCCTGTGCATTTCTACGTAGTTTAATGGCTCCAGTCTGAACTATAGGGTTCCCTACTTTCATAGGAGTATAATTGGCTATCAGGGCCAGGAGGAGCCCAAAATCTCTGAAGCTTTCTTTCTTTTTGCAACTCCGCAAATTTAGATGCTAAGTTTGAACCCAAATCCACAGCGATTCCTTTAGAGTTATATCTACCTTGTTTTATCAATTCTTGACCGACTCGTGAGGCAAAATTGCGTAACATTCCCGGAGGAATTGGAGATCGTTTCGTCAAATCATGAATCGTCTGATGAATTTTTTCTGATAGATCTTTTTCACGTTCTTCAAATGACATTTTTCCATTTGATGATGAACTTTGTCTTTTAATCTTTGCCACTACGTCATGACTTGTTGCACGTTCTTCAGAATAATGTTCACTTACAGGATTTGCATATGCCGAAAACGATATAAGAGCAAATGCCCATATAAAAATTACTGTTTTGACATTCATCTTCATCGCACAATTCACAATACTTGCGCCCGTTCAAATTAATTCTTCACGATAGCTATATTGCATTTGACATCTGATACAGGCTACCGTCCTTATATTCTCACTTATAGCCTCTGCTATCAGCCATTTTGATGCCTCAGTCACGACAGATCCGGGTTGTAAAGTCGAACATAAATTCAATATATTTTTACTTC
Source organism: Galerucella tenella (assembly GCA_910591685.1). NCBI lineage: Eukaryota > Metazoa > Arthropoda > Insecta > Coleoptera > Chrysomelidae > Galerucella > Galerucella tenella. The sequence goes on along the minus strand of CAJUYH010000216.1, from coordinate 15,544 downwards.
TTTTGCATTTCGTGACAAAATATTTCCGATACTTCAAGGTCACTAGTAAGTAATTGAAAATTAATAATTAAATAAAAAATTATCACATTCGACCGATTCCGGATAATATAAATTGATATCTGGCCACATCTAGTTATATGTGGTGAGATCTAGATGACTTGATCTAATATAGATCTTTGACTATTCTCAATTGTCTGTTATGAATTTTATACTCTGATAATGTGTATTATGAAGGCATAGTACAAATTTTGATTTTTAAACAATGATTACATTTAGCCAATGATAATTTTCTATTTCGTTTTAGTGACACTGTAGTATTGCCATTGTAATATTGCCATTATCATTAATTGCAAAAGTGGTAAAAAAATATATTTTTATCGTTGACTTTCTAATCCGGATCTGTCGTGACTGAGACATTAAAATGGCTGATAGTCAAGGCTATAAGTGACTAATATGTTCGAACGACTTCTTGTATTGCATAATATCGGCTAACAAATCATCAAAGAATTTATTACACCCAGTGAATATACTAGTGGAACGGACAGAAGAAAGTTTGCTTCAAATCTTGTCTCCTAAATCATGTGATTGATGAAAGATGGAAAGTTGAAGTCGTGAATGCAACTGATGAAAGTGCTCAACTTTGATTGCGTCAAAATTAAGTGCAAATGATATTTCTGATAGAATAGAATATTCCAGGAAATTGAAAAGAGTATCTCATTCACACTAGTAAAGAGTGAGCCAAAGAAAAAGTGTATTTGACAATGTAGATAATGTCGATAGATCATTGCATAACAAAATGTCTATGCGAAAAATTATTACTAAAGAGATTATCAATGCATTTATGCGGACGGTTGTATGTTATATTAATATGAAGCCGTATTTTTGAACGTTATTTCTTCGAGGACTAAGAACTTTCTTTGCTGTAGTAGATAATAGTAGAATTATATTTGGTACTATCTACAAGATGGTGCTATACTTTTATTATTCACTACAAATGGACTCTGATGATTATTCGAGTCGATGCTTCATTTATTATTGCTATGATGTATTAAAATATAAAAAATAAAACAAATGAATAGAACTAAAAATTGATTTCTTATTTACGTACATTTACTATTTTGTTAGAAGTTGTTCCACTCTTCTTGTGACCGTTGACACATTTTAATTGTCTTCACTCCAATATTGAAATAAAAACTACTTGTTTGTAATAATGATTTCCATGGCCGTTATTTGATTAATATAATTGGTTATTTGATGAAAACAAATTGTGTCGCCACAATTGAATTCGATATACTAAAAATGACGGCTCATTTAACTGCCGATTGCAGTCAATGCTCCTTATAAATTATATTATCAATTCAGATACTTCAGTATGTTAATTTTTATTTATTTTGTTTTTTTTTTCTCGTGCATAACTCTTTATGGTGTATTATTTTTTGTAATAGTCCAGGGAAACGTAATGAGATTCGGCTAGATGTAATTTTCCGAAATCAATTTGATATTTTGATAACATTCAGGATAAAAACTGGAGGAAATAATAATTTATCAGATGAAACAGATTTCACCATACAACATTCAACTTGTATCAGTTCAACTTGTTTTCTTTTATATACCAGTGACATTCCTACAATATGCGCATAAACAAATAAAAATGATATTATTTTATAAATAATCCAACATTTTCTATCAAAATATTGGGAATAAAACTTTGCTCGTATTAAATAATATTATGTATGTTATCATTTAATACCCCTATATAAAATATGAAAAGAAATTCTACAATATTCAAATACAAAAGTGTATCAAAATAACAACCACCCATTCGCAAAGATAGTGACTAAATATTAATTACACTTGACAATATCATCATTTCGTATATTCAACATATATCTATCTCAATCTCTATATATATACAAAACTATATAATCAATTAAAATAATAGTACTATAATTTGAATGAATTTTCCAATTTGAATAAGCTTTTTCAATACTGCCTTCATACACATTAATATGGACTTGAGAGATGCACCGCAAAGCCCAACATGTTCAAGCACGTACTCGAATCGATGAGTTCACTCTATGGTCTTCTACCAACATCTCAGCCAGTCATCTTGTTACTATATATACATATGTATATATATATATATATATATATATATATATATATGGATAGTAAGGGTTAGGTTGATATATAGATAAGTGCAGAGTTTAGTTGGATAGTGGTGTACGTTGAGGACGAGAACAAGCGTTGCGATTGGACGATAAACTCGCCAACAATTCGCGGAAATACGCGAGATGCATTAACGTGGTCCTAAATACCGGTTGGCAATACACATAGAATAGTCAAGTGGTTTTGTGGGTATAAGAGCCCAGTGCATATAGTGGTGAGAGCAAAAGTTGATGTTTCCACTTGAACATCCACCACTTTCTCCATTCTCCTGTTACAAGTAATAGCTATTGGATGTTAACCGTTGGTACCCCACTTATGTTTTTTATTCCGGTAATGTATCCAACCACAATATAAGTAATTGGACTGGCAATAGTGAAAATACAATGATAATAATAGCCATAATGAGCACACTTCACATCTACAGCATGTTACAATTTAATATTTTGATTATGATTCATTTTAGAATAATAATATTTTGAATTAATAGGCGAATTAATTGTTGGGTTTTTGAATTTGAATCATTTTTCGTTTGGTTTAATGTGGTAGGGTTATGAGAATGGTGTCATATAAAGTTTCATTTAATGGCAATACTATTTTATTTTATTGCTGAATTTACAGAATTCTTTAAATCTTCGAACTATTATTGATTGTTGCGTACAATGAACTGATGCACAACACTTGTAAGTTAGTTTGAATTTAATTCTATTTATTTCTAAAAATGAACAATGATGATTAACAGTAAAATACAATAAAATGAAATCGTGGTTGTATGGTAGTTATTTTCTGCTTGGCTGTGGTAGATGAACTGTTGAAAAATGTATAATTACGAAGGATTGAAAATTTGACCATAGTTGGAGAAATGGTTGATGATGAGAGTGGGGGAAAAGGAAAATTTGACTATGGTAGGAGAAATGAGAAGTGATAAATGCGGGAGACAGTTTCGAGTGGTCGAGAAGATATATGGCATTTTAATGGTTATTGCTCATAAGTAATTTTGAATATAGGTTTGGAAAATACGTTAGATGATTGGGTTTGTAAATCTTCATAAATTCGTGGCTATTAAGGAACAACAATTATCCTAAGCTACTGTAATGGACATGAGCAAATAAATATTTTCAAGTAGTTGAGTATTATTGAAAACGAAAAGGATATTTGATTGATTGCTCATAAATATTTCAATCTGCTGACAATATTCATTTCTTTCCTCGACGTAACATAGATTCCCCCCCTTGAGAGGCTATGCTGATCAATTATTTTGTGTGTTTTGTGAATCGGACGTCTTTGATTTGTTATTATCTTCAGATATCAAAACTGCTAGATTTCTCACATTACGTTTGATTATGCCCTTGGATGTTTTGATGCTAACCACGCGAATTATGTTATCAGCACCTGGGTGAGTTTCTGTCACTCTTCCAATAGGCCACTGTAATGGGCGAGTATTATCCTCTTTGATGATGACAATGGTACCTTCCTTTATCCCATGAGTACCTTTATACCATTTATTTCGAATATTCAGACCGTTGAGATAATCTTTATGCCATCGTTTCCAAAATGATTGTTTTAATTTTTGTATGTGTTGCCATGAGGATAATTTTTTGGAAGCAGTGTCGGTCCAATCCCAATCAGGAATGCTTGTGATTGAATCTCCAATAAGAAAGTGTCCTGGTGTGATTGCAATGGGATCGTTGGGATCCGATGAGAGTGCTGTCATAGGTCGAGAGTTCATAATTGCTTCGATTTCGATCACAAAGGTGTTGAATTCCTCGAATGACAATAATGTGTCACCGATGATTCTAGTCATATGATGTTTGTATGACTTTACAGCTGCTTCCCAGAGTCCACCAAAATTCGGTGAACGAGCAGGAATGAATTTCCAGTTGATGCCTTTGTCAATTAAATAGTTGTTTATCTTCTGTTGCTGATCTTCTGCGTTCAGTTGTTGATATATTTCATTGAGTTGATTGTTAGCCCCGACAAAATTGGTTGCGTTGTCCGAATGGATGCTTCGACATTTTCCGCGTCTGGACATGAATCTTTTTAAAGCGGCTATAAATCCATCCGTTGTTAAATCGCTGACAACCTCTAAATGAACTGCCTTGATTGCTAAACAGACAAACACAGCAACATATATTTTGACCTTTTTACGGTTTCTATGTATTTTTTCCTTGATGAAGAATGGTCCACAATAATCCACACCAGTATGGTAAAATGGTCTGCTTTGTGTCACTCTTTCTCTGGGTAGATCTCCCATTGGATAATTGGCCATATGTGGTTTGGCCCGAATACAGCGTATGCATTGATGTACAACTCGTTTCACCTCATTTTTTCCATTCAATGGCCAAAATCTTTGTCGTATCGCATATAAGGTGCCTTGTATTCCAGCGTGAAAATGTCCTTCATGTATGTCCTTGACTATGAGTGTAGTATATGGATGAGATTGAGGTAAAATCATCGGGTGTTGTTGCTCGAATGAGATGTTTGTGTTACGTAGTCTGCCACCTACTCGAATAATGCCATGGTTATCAACAAACGGATTCAATAATCTCAACTTACTTGTTTGCTGAAGAGTTTGTCCATGTAACAATTGGTGCATGTCATCAGTAAAATGAATTGTTTGAATGAGTTTGATTATTCTGCGTTGCGCTTCAGAAATTTCTTCAACCGAGTAGTTGCCCTCATAGTGATTGTATGGACTGAAACGAAGACAACGAGCAATGGATCTGTGAAGTAAATGTATTGATGAGAAAAATGTTGTGAATTTGTCGTCTATTGGACTAGATTTAATGCAATTGGTGAGACATGTGAATTTTCTTCTTTCATCATCTTGTAATGGTGTCTCTATAGATGAAATTGGCCATTTTGATTCATCATATTTAAGCCATCCTGGTCCAGTTGTCCAAAGTGAATTCTTGATGAACATGGTTGGATATTGTCCTCTTGATAAAGCATCTGCTGGATTGTCCTTTGTGCTTATGTGTCTCCATGTATGACCTCTTGTCTTGGTTTGAATTTCAGCAACTCGGTTGGCCACAAATGTTTTTAAATGATAAGTGGGTGTGTTGATCCAGTGCAATACTATTGTTGAATCAGACCAGAATATTGCATTTTTAATCTCAATGGTGAGATGTTCTTTAACTGTATGATATAGATTAGACAGCAACAACGCAGCACACAGTTCTAGTCTAGCCAGGGTAATTGCTTTGAGAGGTGCGATCTTCATTTTGGAGCATAACAAGTTTATATGTACTTCACCTGTGCTGTTGGTGCTTCTGATATAAATACACGCACCATATGCTCTTTCACTGGCATCAGCGAATCCATGTAATTGTATATGTGTTGATTCGGGTGGAATAACAGCTCGTTTGTAATTTACATTTTGTATGCTGTTGAAGTCGCTAGCGTATTCTTTCCATGAGTCTTGAATAGTCTTTGGTAGATTTTCATCCCAATTGATTTGTTGTCGCCAACATTCCTGTAAAATTAGACGTGCGGCAATAATTATTGGTCCAACCAATCCCAATGGATCGAATATTTTTGCAATCTCGGTCAGCATAATTCTCATTGTCACAATAATTGGAAGAGACTTGAGTGCATAATTTATAGTATCAGTTTGTGACTGCCAAAATATGCCGAGCGTTTTCAACAATGAGTTGGATTCAATTTGCAGCTTGGTGTTGATGAGATCGTTTGGTAAATCTTTCAAGAGTCGTGGATCGTTTGCAGCCCATTGTCTGATGTTGAGACTGCCTCTCTTCAATATGTTGATGACTTCATCACGTATGCGTAGAGCGTCTTTCAATGTATTGGCACCCGTTAATAGATCATCGACGTACATGTCGTTTTTTATTATTTGTGCACCGATAGGATACTCGTGAGCTTCGTCATTTGCCAATTGATGAAGACTGCGTATGGCTAAGAATGGTGCTGGAGCTAATCCAAAGGTGACTGTCTTCAATTGATATTCGATTAATGAGCCTGTTTCATCTCTCCATAATAGCTTCTGGAATTTTCTATCATTTGGATGTATTAAAAATTGACGATACATCTTCTCGATGTCGCCACTCAATACAAAAACATGTAATCGGAATTTCAGTAATTGTGTTATTAGATCATGTTGTATGTTTGGACCTACCATTAGTGTTTCATTCAATGAAATGCCTGAAGATGTTTTTGCGGAGCCATCAAACACTACTCGTAATTTGGTTGTTTGGCTAGACTCTTTGAAAACAGCATGATGTGGTAGGTAGAATCCTCGAGGTCCTGATGAGTCGTCCTTGGCAATTTCCATGTGACCCAGGTCTAGATATTCTTGTATGACTGCTGCATATTGTTTGTGTAGATTTGGATTGATTTTGAATTTATTTTCTAATTGTTTTAGACGTTTTAGAGCACGTAGCCTTGACTCTCCTAATAATGATTTCTTTTCATTGAATGGAAGTTGAACAATGTATTGCCCATTGGAGTTACGTCGGTGTGTATTTTTATAAATTTCTTCACAAATTTTTTCTTCATTGGACCAATACTTCATTTTTGGACCTTCTTCTATGTCCCAAATTTTGCAAAGTTGATTCAATGCTTGACTGGTTGTGATGTGACACGCCTTTGTTTGGTTCACTCTACTTTTTTGATTTGTTTGAGCAATTGATGCTGAACCGCCAATGATCCATCCAAAGACTGTATTTTGTAAATAGAGATCTGGCATCTGTGGAGATGACAATCTCTTGTGCCCAAGTAAAAGTGTTGATAAAGTTGCCCCTGCACCGATGAGTAGATCTACCTCTGCAGGTAGATGAAATGTGGGATCTGCCAACGCTATATCTTGTGGAATGTTTGTTGTGTTGCGTTCAATAATATGCTCTGGGTGTTTCTTTATTATCTCTCGAACTGTAAAAAATGTTAGTTTCTTTTCATAATCATTGTACCTGGATTGTATAGTTGCTGTTAACATATGTGATGTTAATGTTTGAATATCACCGAGACCACCAATGGCGATGGAGTGTTGCTCTTGCTTGAGTCTGAGTTTTTTAGCTAAGTTTTGAGATATCAGATTAGTTGTAGCTGCGGTATCCAGTAGAGTTCGACAACGTATTGGATGATTATCTGTGTTTAAAATGTTTATTATTGCTGTTACCATTATATCTTCAATCTTACCTCGACTCATTAACACCATCTCATTGTGTTTGTGGCTCGGTGCAGTAGTTGGTCATGTGGTTTTCACACTATCAGCTGTGCTCTTGGTGGTGGCCTTTTCCAGATGAAGTATTGTATGATGTCGTTTGCCGCATTTGAAACAATCGCCTTTGTTGCATTCGTTGGTGCGATGATTTTGTCGTAGACAGTTGAAACACAAATTGGCTTTCTTCACTGCTTCTATTCTTTCAGGTACAGACAAATTATTGAGTTTTTTACATCTGAATGTGGCATGTCCATCTTCTTCACATATTGGACAATTCTTATAGATGATGGTGGTTAGTACTCGCTTTGATTTATTAATCTGTTTGTGTTCCTTTGTAGCGTAGATTGGCGCGACTTCTGTCGTCTGCATTCTGGTTGCTTCGTTTCTTAAGAAGTCTATTAATTCTTCAAAACTTGGGATTTTATTTCCAGTGGTCTTGCGATTCCACTCATGTTTTGTATTGTTGTCAAGTTTTGACGTCACTATGTATACGAGAGGTACATCCCATTGATTTGTAGGTTGGCCCATCACTTTCATTTTTCGCACTTGTACTTGTGCTTCATTGATTAACTGACGTATGGAGTCAGCTGAATTGTTTTGCATTTTTGGGATCGTCATGAGTAACTCGAAGTGTTTATAGATGATGACCCGCTCGTTGTTATATGTGAGTGATAGAAGATTCCATGCTTCTTGGTAGTTTTCATTCGTGGTCTCAAACCCGGCAATGGTTTTGGCTGCTTCACCGGTTAATGAATCATGTAAATATGATAATTTCATACTGTCAGTGATTCCTTCGCGGTTGTGAATGGTGCCGGTGAACCAGTCTGAAAATGCTTTCCATTGATCAATACTGCCATCAAATTTGCGTAGTTCAACGCGTGGTATTTTTGTGAGCGATTGATCCACATTATTTGACGTAGCATGATGTGTGTCTCTGAGGTTCATTGTGTTGTTTAGAGCGATTGTGTTTGATGACATCATGAGAACTTTTGCTGTTGCTATTGCATCCATAAAATTCTCCATTATTTCTGTCTCGATTTCTCCATGATTTCCTTGGCTGAAATCTGGATCTTGCTCTATCAATCGCTCTGTGATTTCTTGTAGCGGCTTAATAATTTGTTTTAAGTTTTCTACTCGTTGTTCGAGTTTGGCTTGATTTGTTGGACTGTCCGTGAATCCTTGGAGGAATGTATGAAATTTGGTTATCGCGGTTTTTATTTGTCCACGTCTGAATGTTGAGCTCATCTTGTTTTTATTCACGTATTTCACTCAGGTATATAACTATGACACTGTTCACTTGTATATCCGGCTCGAAGGACCATTAAATGTTGCGTACAATGAACTGATGCACAACACTTGTAAGTTAGTTTGAATTTAATTCTATTTATTTCTAAAAATGAACAATGATGATTAACAGTAAAATACAATAAAATGAAATCGTGGTTGTATGGTAGTTATTTTCTGCTTGGCTGTGGTAGATGAACTGTTGAAAAATGTATAATTACGAAGGATTGAAAATTTGACCATAGTTGGAGAAATGGTTGATGATGAGAGTGGGGGAAAAGGAAAATTTGACTATGGTAGGAGAAATGAGAAGTGATAAATGCGGGAGACAGTTTCGAGTGGTCGAGAAGATATATGGCATTTTAATGGTTATTGCTCATAAGTAATTTTGAATATAGGTTTGGAAAATACGTTAGATGATTGGGTTTGTAAATCTTCATAAATTCGTGGCTATTAAGGAACAACAATTATCCTAAGCTACTGTAATGGACATGAGCAAATAAATATTTTCAAGTAGTTGAGTATTATTGAAAACGAAAAGGATATTTGATTGATTGCTCATAAATATTTCAATCTGCTGACAATATTCATTTCTTTCCTCGACGTAACATTGATATTATTTATTTGTATGAAATGAATAGTTTTGACATGTGGTGAATGTATCAAGTTGAAACATTGTGTAAATGTGAAACAAAAATTCGTGACGTACGTGGAGAACTGTACAATAAAATATTTGAATGATGAAAATATTCAAAATCTATAATACTGACTGAATTAAAGCAGCAATTTCTGAAACAATTCTGATTTCTCAAACTATACATCTAGTTTCAGTCTTACATTCCATCGACACATTCATGTATCTAACAAATATGTTTTATACAAATTGATAGTGTACGTCATTGCATAAAGAAACATTTTCAACATCATCTCTGTAAATAACATAATCAAAAATATAAAAGTAGCAATATATTCAACAATTCACCGCATCAGAAATAATCTTTCTATGCTTCCTGAATAAATGAAAGCATTGAGGAATCATAATAACACGAATAGAAAAAAAAAACATATTTCCTTTGTTATGGTACAATAGAGGATTTGAACATTTTTCAATGTGAGAATGGTTTTTGTTGATGGGTTGTATGTGATCTTTGTGGTGGTAGTGGTTGGCCATTCGATGATAACAACAACTAGTAAGTGAGTCTACGAATACGTGGTGAAAAGAGAGGGGAAGCTTTGTGTGTCCTGAGCCTAATGACAATACGTTGGTGGTGGTGGAGTTGGTGTTGATGGTGTGGGACAGGGCCAAGTGTGGTGTTACGTTTTGGACGCTGACGTAGCGGGGCTGTTCAAGCAATACTTGAGCTCTCTGCCGTTTCGACTCGTTTAATACTCTTCTATCTCTATCTTACCCTCTTATGCCCTCAACTACAATACCTCCGGTGCTTTATCGTGCTTTTATCATTCCACTACCAAACCAACACTTTTCACTTCATCGAATATCCAAATATTCGGCATACTCTGTTGGCAAATGCTTATAAATCCGTTTTGGCATTATTCCTAAATCTCTCTAATGCCCAAAATCTCTTCAACTTTACCGTGATAGACAACATCATTCATATTTATATTCATTGTGGGGAAATAACTCGTCATAAAACAGGAAATTATCGGAATAATAATAAGGATATTTCGTTGAACTTTAATAATTGTGTTGTGTTAAATTTTTGAAATAGTTTCAGCATTTCATCTATTTTCACTTTCTGATCGATAAAAATTCTTTATCGACATATTACAAAATTGCGATAATTTTATTGATATATATGTACATGTAAATGATGAAAATGAATATCTAGGAATTGAGAATATTTAGTTTAATTCAATAATTTTTCAATAAATTGTTTGATTTTTATCACTTGTAAAAATTCATTACATAGTTATCTGCCAAACTTCATATTCAATAATTATTTTTAATTCAATTTTTATGTTATTATAATAGTAAACCAACTGGATCAATTATTTTCACTACCTGAATAGGAAAAGGGTATGTTATAAAAATGGTACTTGGTGTTAAATTTGATGTAGGATATGAATGAGATATCATAATTTTTCATCCTTCGTATCAGCGGTAAAGTGTACCGAGTTTCATACTCTTCACTTTAGCATCCTTCTAGAACACGTTGCTTATAATATGTTGGCCAGATGTTACTGACACAAGACAGACCGACAGACAGACAGACAGACAGACAGACAGACAGATAGACACGTAATCATATGTCTCATGTGCGTTGATATTGTTAGAATGTGATAAGATACAAAAATTATTCCAATTTTTTTTTTTTCACTTGTCGCAAAATTTTTCTTCTCTCATCACTAAAGAGATGAAAAGCATAAACGTACATTTTTCAACGTAGTACGGCTGTATGATATATACTTGTGACTAAATTCATCAAATAGCTCTTTCTTAATCTCAAGCTTCACTGATATCTACTTTAGGTATTGTCAAACGTCCATTTCAAATGAATATTATCATGAAAACAAAATAAAACCATCAGAAATCCACTTGAATCTAACCCCCTCCCCTCTCTTGTATAATAAATTAAATCATACAATGGGGCTATATAGATTCCGTGCCACCAGTATATATTTGTGTGGGCACAGATGTGTTTGATATATGGATACCTATTTGTCCATTTGTTCATTTCGAAGTGTTGTCTGATTACTTCCATCATTGAGTACCTCGACTATTGTTCTAATTTTCCAGCAGAAAGGAAAATGCCAAGAGATATAGATTGCTTGGTAGGGAATGGGGGGCAGAGAAAAATCGACTTTCACCTTTGCGTGTGAGATAACTCAAAGCTTCAAGCGTTTTTGTATATTTATATGTAAAAAGCAACTAGCACAGTAGATAATGTCCAAAAACAAAAGACAGTGACCATTTTTATGAAAATAAATGGGATAAATGGAATAATATAATTGGAAATAGATAATTTGCCAAGTTGGGCAAATGCACATGAAATTGTTTGAATTGTGAAATAGTTGTAAAAATTAAAAAAACTTTATTTCTCAGTGCGACATTTTTTTTTTGATAATCGCTGGAACATTTTTCCGTTTCTTTTATTTTCATAATATCCAATATCAAAATCAATGGTTATATAACCACTTTTAACTTTCAGAATTGCATCACTATCCGACGGTAATATCAAATCATATGAAATGACAAAATTGTCATACGAATATATTAAAATAGATTATTTTCAAAGTTTAATTCAATCGCAAATGATATCAATTTAAAAAAAATATTAATGAATGTTCATCCAAAGTATTGAATAACGTTTAAACATGAAATTACACCGTTGCCGAATTTCATTCAATGAATACCTAAATAATGATAAAAAATGATGAAATAAAAAAAAACATCATTGAGTACAACTACAAAAATGACTAATTACACAATGCAGTCTACGATTATAAAAACAATATTTGTATTATTATTGAAGTACAACAGAGTTGTGCCCTCTGCAATACGGACACGATCTACAATATATATACTTATGGTCCGTTTTCAATGTAAATATATATGTACACAGAAACAGTTAACTTATGTAACAATACTGAAGACATACACAGTATGGTGTAAGAGGTAAAGGGTTGTTTTTACCCCACGAGCTACATTCTAACGTCCCACGTAGCGATTGTAATGTAGGTCAACGTTTGCACAGCCGTTTTAAGCTGGATTTACTGAAGAGCTTTCGTCGTCGTGCGATGCCAACCGGAGCAAACTGGAACGGCAAATACATTTTTTACCACCGACCCTCTATCCACTTTCTGTCTCATTTCGACTCTGTTTCTCTCCATCTTATTTTCCCTCTTCATTTCCCTTATGGTTATATTAGTGCACCCTCAAATATCATGTTTGAGTTTGGTAACGAATTAGATGTCTCATACACTCTTATATATTTCAATCGTATTTTTTTTTCTAGTCATTATAATCATGACGAATCATTTTATCCTAGTGCCTGATTTTCGTTTTGCCCAAGTACATCGTGGCAGATATGGAACGAACTTTTTCATTTATACACTGAACGATTTCAAATAAAAATGTTTGCAGTATAAGTTTGTGTTGTTGTTGAAAGAAACTAAAAGTTTTGTTAGCAGTTTTCTTTTTCTTTTTCTAGAGTCGATAGCTCAAAAAAATAAAAGTTTTCGTTCACAAAACATGTTACCCTATGTACAGTAGTAAATTTTTTTTTTCATAATCTAAAGTGTATACGTGATGTTTATTTTATCGAGGTATAAATATTCGGGGAGTGACCGACCTTGTCACTAAAACGCAGGGGAAAAAGAGAACAAATAAATATATTACAGGTTACATCACGAGAATATGAATGAAAGAAAATGAATAGTTAGGGTCAAGTACGGTAATTGTAAATTATTAGGTAATTATTATAACCAAGACTGTGGGACATTTGAATATTTTGAATTTGAATGATTGCTACACTTGTACCAGTTGCTGATTTCACATTAGTAGTGTGGCGCTATAATTAGCTGCCTAAAGCTCACTTGCCATTGATACAATGCAAAATCATACTTAAAATTTATTTACATTTTCTCCACAAAAAAAATTTACAGGCTAATCAATCAGGTGTCAGTATTATTAATCGGGATAGTTGTAAATAGCCCTTAGTATTTTATAAAACAATTTTAATGCAACTGGAATATGGGAATACTACTCGAAACAGCTGAGTCTACATAGATTTGTATCAGTAATCCCAAAATTATTGAATTAATTCAAATACAACAATTTAAAGTCAATGATTATAAAATTGTTTACATTCACTCAACTTGATTTTATTAGAATATTGTATATTCACTGGAATCATGTTTAACGTGAAACATTTGCACCTACATATCGACATAAAATTGATATATATATGTATAAATAAATATATGTTAGTTTTCACTGGATATTGGAGATCGTGGTCATTCACGTTAACGTCGAAAATGTTGATCAATTTTCAAATAAATAGTGATAATGTGACGGTGATAAATTTAATTTTATCGTGATTGTTGGTTGCATTCTTGGGCGTAGAAGTTGCCAAGCGAGTGAATGAGTACGGCGCTACCATAACGGTGACTAAAACCCCCTTCAAGTAGATACGTCCGTGCACGGTCAGACGGTAAATCTCCTTGAGAGTCTCAACCGGAGTGCAAACTCGCTCCATTCCCATTGCTCTATGTACTATCTATCTACCTATCTATTTATCTATCGCACCAATCTATATATTACATTGAGCCTCCACCCTCTTCACTCTCTTTAACGCTCCTTTCGCCCTTATTACCTTCACCCCTCAATTTAGTTTTAGCGTTTGCATTTGATTTTACAATCATCAACGGAATTTTTTGATATTTCTCTCTCCATATCTGCGTTTCATTTTATTTCAGTTCAATCTATTTCAGTTTTCATTCCAACTTTATTTTTTCTTTCTTTTTTTTCTCATTTCTACTATTTTTATATATTTCGCTTTTTTTTTTATTTTGCAGTAGCAAATTGCGCGCGCCATGATGCCACTGGCAAAATTTCTGCACCACTTGCTTACTTGCTAACATACATTTGGATATATATATATATATATATATAGATGCAACTGAGACGTCGACCAACACCTTTTTAATCTCCGAGGGAAAACTCGTTGGTTGAACGCCACCACCAAAACTCCTTACTCACTCTTCGTCTCTCGTTCTCTGATCTACTCACTCGCACTTTCTTCACGTAACCTCCTGACACATTTTTCACTATTGCAATTTGAATTTACTTGATATTACATGACTAGTCCATTCATTTAAAATCCTCTTTAAAATAATAAATGACAAAATATTGAATTAAAATTATTTATACGTTGATAACTTTGATTATTATTTCCTTTTCTCAGTATTATTCTACCACTTTACTAACTCTCCGTTAATGGTAATGAACATACAAATGAATAAATAAATCATACAAAGAATGAACTTCATATAAAGTATAAACAAAAGAAATTCCTTTCAAGTTTATAAATCGTATTACATTTTACGATAGATAAATTATAAAGGACGAGAAACGTCAGGTGTATAAAGACGAAAGGATGAACGGCTGAATGATGAAAAATTTGCAGAGGATCCGATTTACATTCCAATTAAGGCGCTTTCTCCTTCTCTCTCACTGACGACTTGTTTTTTGCATTTTATTGCCACAGTGACGGCAATAAAAACACGAAAAGAGAATGTAGCCACATAATGAGCAATTTACATAAGTCGTTTTGATTTACGTTTAATAATCGAGATGTCGGACTGTGGAGAGTGAGTGCGGTCATGTTGAAGCGACGAAGAGGAGATAGAGAGGGCGCAGTATGGACACAAACAAACTTTTTAATATCCCGTGGGAATATAATAACGTGTGAGCTTTTGTACACTCCATCATCGTGTCATATAGACACACA